>JBAIZL010000007.1:4354555-4429555 GCA_036971475.1 Prosapia bicincta | reverse complement strand
AACCAAACCAAACCTACAGTAACCTAACCTAACCTAACCTACACTGCACTACCTAACCAAACCTAACCTAACGTAACACTAACCTAACCTAACCTAATCTAACTTGGACCTAATTTAACCACACCGTCATTGAGTTTATTCGAAAGTATAAAGCTCTATATGTCCGATAGAGAATAGGTCTATTTCATTCATGGGAATATAGCCTACACTTGAGAAAGATGACTCTGTATCATCTTAACGACCAGGACCGTGATGTCTCACCTTATTCTTTACACCATTACATTCTTATCTCTATGGTTACACGAGTGTGTAGTTGGTAGATATGTTCCTATATCTCCCGGCAGAGAGTAGACCATATCAGTTAAGCCAACCTACACTTGTGGACCTTTGTTCTACGTCATCTCAAAGACCAGGACCGTGATGTTCCAACCTCAATCCTTCATCTCTTACGTCGATAAATTTTACGCTTCTAAGAGACAAGAAAAAATATTATTGTTAAATTTTTTCTGTAACTACGTACGTAGTAACCATTTAACTTTGTACCATTTACCACATTTTACGGGTACATGCTCTGTGTATATGGTACATAAAGAGCATATGTACCATACCGGAGCTCTGTAAGAGCATATGTACCATACCAGAGCTCTGTAAGACCATATGTACCATACCAGAGCTCTGTAAGACCATATGTACCATACCAAAGCTCTGTAAGACCATATGTACCATACCAGAGCTCTGTAAGGAGATATTATACCATTGCGATAGACGTATTAGCCAAGCAAAAAAATGGTAGTAAAAAGTTTTCATAGTGTTTTTCATAAAGTAAATGTTTTTATACGAACTTTTGAAGCACTAGATTCTAATTGTTAATTATATTTGTTAAAGTTACGTTTAAATAAAGCTTGTCTTAAAACTGTCAAGGACGTTTAATTCAGGAGAGAATTGTAGGATAGACAACGTGTAAAGGTTGTCATAGGTGGACTTTGAAATAAGACAAATAAAACGCAAAAACCTGTACCCACAAATATTTTTATTTTAATCTAATGTGCATTTCGGTTACCAAGTAACCATCCTCAGAGGAATAAAAAACAATACTCGGGTTACTGGGTAACTGAAATGTACATTAGGCTAGAGTAAAAATGTTTATGGCTAGAGATTTATGGGTAATAATATTGTTATTTAACCACAGCTAATTCCAAATAAATAATGATTTGAGATTCTAGTTTAGAAACATTTATAAAATTCAAGAATGATTCTGTTGATGTTTATTTATGATCTTCTTTCTTTTAGGTTTGCTGATAACTTTCATTTGTATGACTATTGTTACATTTCCACTAGGTTAGGATTCCGGCGTCCGTTACGTTCTTTTAGAATGTAATTTTTCTAAAGCGCAATTCTTTCACAATTTCCCTCCCACAACAGAAGCTAGCGTCCGTAACAAGAAGATCATATTTTGCTGTCAGTCGAGCTTAGAAAGTCGCTCCTCCGACTAGTTTCTAATATATCTCATGAAATAATGGACTAAGGAATCGAATAAGGAACATTTCCATAATATGGCAACCGGTAAAACCTGGTGCACTCAATTCCCTGTCGCCGGGCAATTTGTCACTGTCGTTACCATGGCCTCTCGTTGAATAATACATCCGACGAGCGCGTCTCCAGAACTTATAACGCGCGATATGGCGACACGCATTCGGCGAATATCGATGGCCATACTCGTGAAAATAAAACAATCGCGTCGCAATACGTCACCAGTGCCAATTAAACACGGCGAGAATGAACCGAAGAAAAACTGAAAAATAGAAACAGAAAGAGCGGCGAAAACGGAACACAATAAATTTGTCTTCCTTAAGGATAAATTACAAAACAAGAACATAAATCCGACGTCGGAGACTTGGAATAAAATGAAGAGCGAAGAGAAAGAGAGAAAAAAAAAATGATTAAACGAGACGACGCGGAGACGCGAAATGGGATCGTTTGATTGACTGGGGTTGTCTACACTCGCGCCGACTTGTCATATAATTGGTCAATAAAAGAACACACACGTATATGGTTGAAGAAGATGAAAGGAAAAAATGTGTAGCTTTTGTTATTGTCCGGATTCCCGTCGCATCATGTCGTTATTAAATAACTGGTAAGTGTCAACCGGTGTCGGCAAGTCTTCGTATCCTTACAGCAGCTTCACCTTCGCTGCGCCACGCTAACGTAACGAGGACGGGTGGCGTACAGTCGTGGAGAATACTTGCGTAGAGTTTGTTAGGGAAGGACTGAGTGCTTAACGAAGAACACATAACAATAAAAATAATAATAATCAACAATGTAAACAAAAAAATTAAAGAACAGATAGCAACAATAATAATAAAAATAGGAATAACTACAACAAGTAATAAAAACAAAGATATTTTAAAGAAACATCAACAACAACAATAATAACAATAATCGATACAAACAACAATTATTTAAAAGTAATTTCTGCTCAGGTCAAAAAAAGAAATATTTCATTTCAGTTATTTTTTATTAAATAATTACGACTAATATAAATAAATTAACATAACCTAAGCGTTAAAACAACTGTTCTACCAGATACCGTATAACGTAAAATCATATGTTTTATGAAATCATATTGTTATCATTTATTTTAAGCAAAATGTGACGAAATAACCTATAGGCCTATTGCATACGTTATCCATTTTGTAAAAATTTCTTCTCCCATAAAAAACTAGAAATAATTAGTTGAATTTTTAATGAATTAATGTTTGAAAAAAAATGTATTCACTTCGAGTGTCAATCCACTACAGGTTTTAAAAATATGTATTTGAACTTGAGCGTATGAATAAAAAGTATTTTATTAACGATTAAAAATTTGTACAGGACGTATACAAAAAGAGAGTGAAGTAATAGAAGGTATTAACAAAATATTTCAAAATAAAGGAACGAAAAATTATCTAGCCTTTTGAATTTTGTCTGTGATGAATGTCTATAACGAAAGGAAATAATTGTGAATGGTTTTGCATGCGCTCTCGACAGGAAACGTAAAATCTTACTCAAACAAAAAGTAATTTAGTTTGCATTGTGAGTGAAACAATTTAAAATTAGACTTAGGGTTGTAATGAAAAGGCATTCATATATATTTTTGTAAAAGTTATATATTTTACGTGGCGCAGAAATATACGTCTTCAAAACGTTATGAATCTTATACGGCTCTTCGTGTGTCGAAGGCAGGAGCACAGTTCGTAGCGAGTTGTCGAGGGGGGGGGGGTTGAGAGAGGTTTTAGTAGGTGAGTCGTATATGTACATTTTAAGGTTAGCATATAGGGTAACATTAGTTAAGTGAATAATTTGCTATGCTGTCATAGGAAAGTCTCGCCGTTCGGAAGGCTCTATTGGTCCCGATTAGTTCTGGAACAGCGATCGAAACAGTTTTGTCTGGTTGTAGCTCTTATCGTCTCAGGAGAAGGTCGCAAGACCCTTGCATAATGGTACCACGCGCCGTAGCTTTAAGACCCCCCCCCCCCGTCTCGGACTGACGCTAGTCACCCAGGTAGGGATCACGGGTTTGAGGTTGGATTCGTGGGAGTAGCGGTTTCGTATGCTAGAGTGTAGTGTCCCAGATGAGGATCTATCGTTTTCTACTTTGACATGGAAGTGGAGTCGAGAGACAAATACTCCTTGTCACGATTCTTCTTTTTTCATCACCTTTTTTCTTTTTACACATTTCCGCATAATACACCGCCGCATAGTACTAGCCTTAACTACGAATCAAAGATCTCGTCTGTTAGTTTGCTATACGTTTGGCTATAAGTTTTTTGCTATAATATACAAAAAACAGAAATTATCAAAGTTATCACAAACCAGATGCGTGTATGTGTACACGGGGATGTATACACGGGGATGTATACACGTGCATGTGTATGTAATAAGCATGACAATGTTTAAATGTCCCCACTGATAATGACATTTCATGCTTTATCAAGATTTACATTAAAAATATCATCCCCCCCTTTAGGATTTTAATATTCATTTATCTATTTGATTAATAAGGAAAAATAACTGGAACTAATTATTTTAAAAAAATAAATATTATTTTTTCTAACTACTCTAAATATTTGAAACTTTTCATGTTGGCATTTGAATACTGACTTATGTTTATATAGCCTTTTGGAAGCGACTGGAATCATCAAACCACGGAAAGGGATGCGCCAGCTATAAGTGGCTTAGAATATGTCAGGTTTAGTGCCAGGGAATATGCCAGCTTTAAGTGGCAGAGAATATGCCAGCTTTAAGTGGGAGAGAATATGCCAGCCTTAATTGGTAGAGTTTATACAAGCTTTTAGTGCCAGGGAATGTGCCAGCTTTAAGTGACACAGAATATGTCAGTTTTTAGTGCCAGGAAATATGTCAGCTTTAAGTGCCATACTATATGCCAGCTCTAAGTGGCAGAGAATGTCAGCTTTTAGTGCCAGGGAATATGCCAGCTTCAAGTGGCAGAGAATATGCCAGCTTTAAGTGGGAGAGAATATGCCAGCTTTAAGGAGTAGAGAATATGTCAGCTTTTAGTGCCAGGGAATATGCCAGCTTTAAGTGGGAGAGAATATGCCAGCTTTAGGTGGGTGAGAATATGTCAGCTTTTAGTGGTAAAAAATGATAGCTTTTAGCGGAAGGGAACATGGCAGCCTTTACTGGGAAAGGATATGCCACCTTATAAAACAGGGAATTTGCCTGGATTTAATGGCAGGTTCAATGGGAAGAGATTATGTCATATTTTAGTGCAAAGAATATACTAGCTTTCATTGGGAGGGAATGACAGATTGAAGTTGAGTAAATATATCAGATTTTATTAGGGTGGGAGTGTATCAGCCGTAAGTCAAGGGGAATATGTCAGCCCCTAGTAGAGAAGGGAATATGTCAGCCCCTAGTAGAGAAGGGAATATGTCAGTGGGGTTTATTGGGAACGGAATATGCTATATTTAGTGTCAGAAATGTCAGAAATCCATAATCCACACCATTCCAATAGTCATACTTCAATATCATTCGCTTATCTTGTAAAAATGGTCTCAGATCATATGTTGTAACATCTTGGGGCTGTATACATAATAGCTGCAGAAGCAAAGATATAACCTATAACACCAAGCACCGTAGTGGTTGCACAGCCACATTTACTAATGTGGGGCACAGCCATAACTAGGGGCACATATTAGCTACAGAAGCAAAGGTATAACCTATAACACCAAGCACCGTAGTGGTTGCACAGCCACATTTACTAATGTGGGGCACAGCCATAACTAGGGGCACATATTAGCTACAGAAGCAAAGGTATAACCTATAACACCAAGCACCGTAGTGGTTGCACAGCCACGTTTGTTAATGTGGGTCACAGCCATAACTAGGGGCACATATTAGCTACAGAAGCAAAGGTATAACCTATAACACCAAGCACCGTAGTGGTTGCACAGCCACATTTACTAATGTGGGGCACAGCCATAACTAGGGGCACATATTAGCTACAGAAGCAAAGGTATAACCTATAACACCAAGCACCGTAGTGGTTGCACAGCCACGTTTGTTAATGTGGGTCACAGCCATAACTAGGGGCACATATTAGCTACATACGCAAAGGTTATAACCTATAACACCAAGCACCATTGTGGTTGCACAGCCACATTTACTAATGTGGAGCACAGCCATAACTAGGGGCACATATTATCTACAGAAGCAAAGGTATACCCTATAACACCAAGCACCGTAGTGATTGCACAACCACATTTACTAATGTGGGGCACAGCCATAACTAGGAGTACATAATAGCTGCAGAAGCAAAGGTATAACCTATAACACCAAGCACCGTAGTGGTTGCACAGCCACGTTTGTTAATGTGGGTCACAGCCATAACTAGGGGCACATATTAGCTACAGAAGCAAAGGTATAACCTATAACACCAAGCACCGTAGTGGTTGCACAGCCACATTTACTAATGTGGGGCACAGCCATAACTAGGGGCACATATTAGCTACAGAAGCAAAGGTATAACCTATAACACCAAGCACCGTAGTGGTTGCACAGCCACGTTTGTTAATGTGGGTCACAGCCATAACTAGGGGCACATATTAGCTACATACGCAAAGGTTATAACCTATAACACCAAGCACCATTGTGGTTGCACAGCCACATTTACTAATGTGGAGCACAGCCATAACTAGGGGCACATATTATCTACAGAAGCAAAGGTATACCCTATAACACCAAGCACCGTAGTGATTGCACAACCACATTTACTAATGTGGGGCACAGCCATAACTAGGAGTACATAATAGCTGCAGAAGCAAAGGTATAACCTATAACAGCAAGGACCGCAGTGGTTGCACAGCCACATTTACTAATGTGGAGCACAGCCATAACTAGGGGCACATATTAGCTACAGAAGGAAAGGTATAACCTATAACACCAAGTGGTTGCACAGCCACATTTACTAATGTGGGGCACAGCCATAACTAGGAGCACATAATAGCTGCAGAAGCAAAGATATAACCTATAACAGCAAGGACCGCAGTGGTTGCACAGCCACATTTACTAATGTGGACCACAGCCATAACTAGGGGCACATAATAGCTGCAGAAGCAAAGATATAACCTATAACACCAAGCACCGTAGTGGTTGCACAGCCACATTTACTAATGTGCAGCACAACCATAACTAGGGGCACATAATAGCTACAGAAGGAAGGGTATAACCTATAACACCAAGTGGTTGCACAGCCACATTTACTAATGTGGGGCACAGCCATAACTAGGGGCACATATTAGCTACAGAAGCAAAGGTATAACCTATACCACCAAGCACCGTAGTGGTTGCACAGCCACATTTACTAATGTGGAGCACAGCTGTAACTAGGGGCACATAATAGCTGCAGAAGCAAAGATATAACCTATAACACCAAGCACCGTAGTGGTTGCACAGCCACATTTACTAATGTTGGGCAAAGACATAACTAGGGGCACATATTAGCTACAGAAGCAAAGGTATAACCTATAACACCAAGCACCGTAGTGGTTGCACAGCCACATTAACTAATGTGCAGCACAGCCATAACTAGGGGCACGTAATAGCTGCAGAAGGAAAGGTATAACATATAACACGAAGCACCGTAGTGGTTGCACATCCACATTTACTAATGTGCAGCACAGGCATAACTAGGGGCACATAATAGCTACAGAAGGAAAGGTATAACCTATAACACCAAGCACCGTAGTGTCTGCATAACCACATTTACTAATGTGCAGCACAGCCATAACTAGGGGCACATAATAGCTACAGAAGGAAAGGTATAACCTATAACACCAAGCACCGTAGTGGTTGCACAGCCACATTTACTAATGTGCAGCACAGCCATAACTAGGGGCACATAATAGCTACAGAAGGAAAGGTATCACCTATAACACCAAGCACCGTAGTGGTTGCACAGCCACATTTACTAATGTGGGGCACAGCCATAACTAGGGGCACATAATAGCTACAGAAGGAAAGGTATAACCTATAACACCAAGCACCGTAGTGGTTGCACAACCACATTTACTAATGTGGGGCACAGCCATAACTAGGGGCACATAATAGCTACAGAAGGAAAGGTATAACCTATAACACCAAGCACCGTAGTGGTTGCACAGCCACATTTTCTAATGTGGGGCACAGACATAACTAGGGGCACATATTAGCTACAGAAGGAAAGGTATAACCTATAACACAAAGCACCGTAGTGGTTGCACAGCCACATTTACTAATGTGCAGCACAGCCAAAACTAGGGGCACATAATAGCTACAGAAGGAAAGGTATAACCTATAACACCAAGCACCGTAGTGTCTGCACAACCACATTTACTAATGTGCAGCACAGCCGTAACTAGGGGCACGTAATAGCTACAGAAGGAAAGGTATAACCTATAACACCAAGCACCGTAGTGGTTGCACAGCCACATTTACTAATGTGCAGCACAGCCATAACTAGGGGCACATGATAGCTACAGAAGGAAAGGTATAACCTATAACACCAAGCACCGTAGTGTCTGCACAACCACATTTACTAATGTGCAGCACAGCCATAACTAGGGGCACATATTAGCTACAGAAGGAAAGGTATAAACTATAACACCAAGCACCGTAGTGGTTGCACAGCCACATTTAATAATGTGCAGCACAGCCATAACTAGGGGCACATAATAGCTACAGAAAGAAAGGTATAAGCTATAACACCAAGTGGTTGCACAGCCACATTTACTAATGTCGGGCACAGTTATAACTAGGGGCACATATTAGCTACAGAAGGAAAGGTATAACCTATAACACCAAGCACCGTAGTGGTTGCACAGCCACATTTACTAATGTGGGGCACAGTTATAACTAGGGGCACATATTAGCTACAGAATCTAAGGTATAACCTATAACACCAAGCAACGTAGTGGTTGCACGGCCACATTTACTAATGTGCAGCACAGCCATAACTAGGGGCACATAACAGCTACAGAAGGAAAGGTATAACCTATAACACCAAGTGGTTGCACAGCCACAATTACTAATGTGGGGCACAGTTTCAACTAGGGGCACATATTAGCTACAGAAGGAAAGTTATAACCTATAACACCAAGCACTGTAGTGGTTGCACAGCCACATTTACTAATGTGGGGCACAGTTATAACTAGGGGCACATATTAGCTACAGAAGCAAAGGTATAACCTATAACACCAAGCACCGTAGTGGTTGCACAGCCACATTTACTAATGTGGGGCACAGCCATAACTAGTTGTTCAAATTAGCTACAGAATTAAAGGTATAACCTATAACACCAAGCACCGTAGTGTTTGCACAGCCACGTTTACTAATGTGGGGCACAGTTATAACTAGGGGCACATAATAGCTACAGAAGGAAAGGTATAGCCTATAACACCAAGCACCGTAGTGGTTGCACAGCCACATTTACTAATGTGCAGCACAGCCATAACTAGGGGCACATAATAGCTACAGAAGGAAAGGTATAACCTATAACACCAAGCACCGTAGTGGTTGCACAGCCACATTTTCTAATGTGGGGCACAGTTACAACTAGGGGCACATAATAGCTGCAGAAGCATAGGTATAACCTATGACACCAAGCACCGTTTTGGTTGCACAGCCACATTTACTAATGTGGGGCACAGCCATAAATAGGGGCACATATTAGCTACAGAAGGAAAGGTATAACCTATAACACCAAGTGGTTGCACAGCCACATTTACTAATGTGGGGCTCAGTTATAACTAGGGGCACATATTAGCTACAGAAGGGAAGGTATAACCTATAACACCAAGTGGTTGTACAGCCACATTTACTAATGTGGGGCACAGCCATAACTAGGGGCACTAACACCTAGTGGTAGCACAGCCACATTTGCTAATGTGGGGCACAGCCATAACTAGGGGCACATATTCGCTACAGAAGGAAAGGTATAACCTACAACACCAAGCACCGTAGTGGTTGCACAGCCACATTTACTAATGTGGGGCACAGTTATAACTAGGAGCACATAATAGCTGCAGAAGCAAAGGTATAACCTATAACAGCAAGGACCGCAGTGGTTGTACAGCCACATTTACTAATGTGGAGCACAGCCATAACTATCGGGCACATATTAGCTACAGAAGGAAAGGTATAACCTATAACACCAAGTGGTTGCACAGCCACATTTACTAATGTGGGGCACAGCCATAACTAGGAGCACATAATAGCTGCAGAAGCAAAGGTATAACCTATAACACCAAGCACCGTAGTGGTTGCACAGCCACATTTACTAATGTGGGGCACAGTTTTATCTAGGGGCACATATTAGCTACAGAAGGAAAGTTATAACCTATAACACCAAGCACTGTAGTGGTTGCACAGCCACATTTAGTAATGTGGGGCACAGTTATAACTAGGGGCACATATTAGCTACAGAAGCAAAGGTATAACCTATAACACCAAGCACCGTAGTGGTTGCACAGCCACATTTACTAATGTGGGGCACAGCTATAACTAGGGGCACATATTAGCTACAGAAGGAAAGGTATAACCTATAACACCAAGCACCGTAGTGGTTGCACAGGCACGTTTACTAATGTGGGGCACAGTTATAACTAGAGGCACATAATAGCTACAGAAGGAAAGGTATAACCTATAACACCAAGCACCGTAGTGGTTGCGCAGCCACATTTACTAATGTGCAGCACAGCCATAACTAGGGGCACATAATAGCTACAGAAGGAAAGGTATAACCTATAACACCAAGCACCGTAGTGGTTGCACAGCCACATTTACTAATGTGGGGCACAGCCATAACTAGGGGCACATATTATCTACAGAAGGAAAGGTATAACCTCTAACACCAAGCACCGTAGTGGTTGCACAGCCACATTTACTAATGTGGGGCACAGTTATAACTAGGGGAACATATTAGCTACAGAAGGAAAGGTATAACCTATAACACAAAGCACCGTAGTGGTTGCACAGCCACATTTACTAATGTGGGGCACAGTTATAGCTAAGGGCACATAATAGCTGCAGAAGCAATGGTATAACCTATAACACCAAGCACCGTAGTGGTTGCACAGCCACATTTACTAATGTGCGGCACAGCCATAACTAGGGGCACATATTAGCTACAGAAGGAAAGGTATAACCTATAACACCAAGCACCGTAGTGGTTGCACGGCCCCGTTTACTAATGTGGGGCACAGTTATAACTAGGGGCACATAATAGCTACAGAAGGAAAGGTATAACCTATAACACCAAGCACCGTAGTGGTTGGACAGCCACATTTACTAATGTGCAGCACAGCCATAACTAGGGGCACTTAATAGCTACAGAAGGAAAGGTATAACCTATAACACCAAGCACCGTAGTGGTTGCACAGCCACATTTACTAATGTGGGGCACAGCAATAACTAGGGGCACATATTAGCAACAGAAGGAAAGGTATAACCTATAACACCAAGCACCGTAGTGGTTGCACAGCCACATTTACTAATGTGGGGCATAGTTATAACTAGGGGCACATAATAGCTGCAGAAGCAAAGGTATAACCTATAACACCAAGCACCGTATTGGTTGCACAGCCACATTTACTAATGTGGGGCACAGTTATAGCTAGGGACACATAATAGCTGCAGAAGCAAAGGTATAACCTATAACACCAAGCACCGTAGTGGTTGCACAGCCACATTTACTAATGTGGGGCACAGCCATAACTAGGGGCACATATTAGCTACAGAAGGAAAGGTATAACCTATAACACCAAGCACCGTAGTGGTTGCACAGCCACATTTACTAATGTGCAGCACAGCTATAACTAGGGGCACATAATAGCTACAGAAGGAAAGGTATAACCTATAACACGAAGCACCGTAGTGGTTGCACAGTCACATTTACTAATGTGGGGCACAGACATAACTAGGGGCACATAATAGCTACAGAAGGAAAGGTATAACCTATAACATCAAGCACCGTAGTGGTTGCACAGCCACGTTTACTAATGTGGGGCACAGTTATAGCTAAGGGCACATAATAGCTGCAGAAGCAAAGGTATAACCTATAACACCAAGCACCGTAGTGGTTGCACAGCCACATTTACTAATGTGGGGCACAGCCATAACTAGGGGCACATATTAGCTACAGAAGGAAAGGTATAAGCTATAACACCAAGCACCGTAGTGGTTGCACAGCCACATTTACTAATGTGCAGCACAGCCATAACTAGGGGCACATAATAGCTACAGAAGGAAAGGTATAACCTATAACACCAAGCACCGTAGTGGTTGCACAGCCACATTTACTAATGTGGGGACAGCCATAACTAGGGGCACATATTAGCTACAGAAGGAAAGGTATAACCTATAACACCAAGCACCGTAGTGGTTGCAGAGCCACATTTACTAATGTGGGGACAGCCATAACTAGGGGAACATATTAGCTACAGAAGCAAAGGTATAACCTATAACACCAAGCACCGTAGTGGTTGCACAGCCACATTTACTAATGTGGGGCACAGTTATAGCTAGGGGCACATAATAGCTGCAGAAGCAAAGGTATAACCTATAACACCAAGCACCGTAGTGGTTGCACAGCCACATTTACTAATGTGGGGCACAGCCATAACTAGGGGCACATATTAGCTACAGAAGGAAAGGTATAAGCTATAACACCAAGCACCGTAGTGGTTGCACAGCCACATTTACTAATGTGCAGCACAGCCATAACTAGGGGCACATAATAGCTACAGAAGGAAAGGTATAACCTATAACACCAAGCACCGTAGTGGTTGCACAGCCACATTTACTAATGTGGGGACAGCCATAACTAGGGGCACATATTAGCTACAGAAGGAAAGGTATAACCTATAACACCAAGCACCGTAGTGGTTGCAGAGCCACATTTACTAATGTGGGGACAGCCATAACTAGGGGAACATATTAGCTACAGAAGCAAAGGTATAACCTATAACACCAAGCACCGTAATGGTTGCACAGCCACATTTACTAATGTGGGGCACAGTTATAGCTAGGGGCACATAATAGCTGCAGAAGCAAAGGTATAACCTATAACACCAAGCACCGTAGTGGTTGCACAGCCACATTTACTAAGATTAATGCTAACTTTACTTTGCACATGTGGGTATCTCGCTGGTTAATATTTAGACGTGATAAATACATTTAAGGATAACGTAAGCGCTTACAGGAAGAGCGACTTCGCCATCAATAATGGTTAATTCCATGTCCGCGGCTACATTGCCTTCTTGGCGGACGTGCTAAATCATGTTTGCCGCAATGCATCATCTTTATTATATAAACTGCCATCCGAGCCAAGGCCACCCACGTGGACTGGTATAAATAGAGGATCTGTTTCCGTTTGCACGGTGGACGTGGCGGCGGCCTCGACCTTTTGCAGGAGATGGCACATTGTGGCAGCCGTCGGACTCGCGAAACGTTATCACAAGTCTTATCAGGATGTTGGTGGGAGGTGAAAGGTTGCGTCTATCTTTCTCGAAAAGGCAAAGGTTTGATCTTTCTAACGTAGGGGAGGTTATTTGAAATAATAAGAATGCGTATCTTCCAGTACGGCGTTCTTATAGAAAACCCGGAGATATCATAGAAAGGAAGAGCGCACAAAGGTTGCAAATGCAGCTCTACGAATAATAATAGGGAGCTGATAAACTAACACATTTCATTCTAGACATATTCAAAGAGGGACGATAAGGGACCTTACCTCTTCCTCTCTCATATATATAGAAAGCAATCTGGGGATACAGGTATATAAATAAAATGGGGGCACAGATATAGATGATTAAAAAAGGAGTGGATCCCTTCCAAGAATGGATCCTGGGCGTAATACGTTATCGGAGATATACTCAAAGAGGGACAATAAGGGACCTTATCTTCACCTCTCATATACATAGAAAGCAATCTGGGGATACAGGTATATAAATAAAATGGGGGCACAGATATAGATGATTAAAAAAGGACTGGATCCCTTCCAAGAATGGATCCTGGGCGTAATACGTTATCGGAGATATACTCAAAGGGGGACAATAAGGGACCTTACCTCTGCCTCTCACATACATAGAAAGCAATCTGGGGATACAGGTATATAAATAAAATGGGGGCACAGATATAGATGATTAAAAAAGGAATGGATCCCTTCCAAGAATGGATCCTGGGCGTAATACGTTATTCGAGATATACTCAAAGAGGGACAATAAGGGACCTTACCTCTGCCTCTCACATACATAGAAAGCAATCTGGGGATACAGGTATATAAATAAAATGGGGGCACAGATATAGATGATTAAAAAAGGACTGGATCCCTTCCAAGAATGGATCCTGGGCGTAATACGTTATCGGAGATATACTCAAAGAGGGACAATAAGGGACCTTACCTCTGCCTCTCACATACATAGAAAGCAATCTGGGGATACAGGTATATAAATAAAATGGGGGCACAGATATAGATGATTAAAAAAGGACTGGATCCCTTCCAAGAATGGATCCTGGGCGTAATACGTTATCGGAGATATACTCAAAGAGGGACAATAAGGGACCTTACCTCTGCCTCTCACATACATAGAAAGCAATCTGGGGATACAGGTATATAAATAAAATGGGGGCACAGATATAGATGATTAAAAAAGGACTGGATCCCTTCCAAGAATGGATCCTGGGCGTAATACGTTATCGGAGATATACTCAAAGAGGGACAATAAGGGACCTTACCTCTGCCTCTCACATACATAGAAAGCAATCTGGGGATACAGGTATATAAATAAAATGGGGGCACAGATATAGATGATTAAAAAAGGACTGGATCCCTTCCAAGAATGGATCCTGGGCGTAATACGTTATCGGAGATATACTCAAAGAGGGACAATAAGGGACCTTACCTTCACCTCTCACATACATAGAAAGTAATCTGGGGATACAGGTAATATAAATAAAATGGGGGCACAGATATAGATGATTAAAATAGGACTGGATCCCTTCCAAGAATGGATCCTGGGCTTAATACGTTATCGGAGATATACTCAAAGAGGGACAATAAGGGACCTTACCTTCACCTCTCACATACATAGAAAGTAATCTGGGGATACAGGTATATAAATAAAATGGGGGCACAGATATAGATGATTAAAATAGGACTGGATCCCTTCCAAGAATGGATCCTGGGCGTAATACGTTATCGGAGATATACTCAAAGAGGGACAATAAGGGACCTTACCTTCACTTCTCACATACATAGAAAGTAATCTGGGGATACAGGTAATATAAATAAAATAGGGGCACAGATATAGATGATTACAAAAAGGAGTCCTCAGACAACAATGTAATCGGATAATACCTGGAAATATGAGCCCTCCATGGGCATAGCTGAAGTAGTTTTACACATGATATGAGAAATCCGTTAGTAAGGGACGAAATAAAATTTAGTAATTTTAATAATTCGTAATTTTCTTAAGTTTTTTTAAGTACATAAAAAAGTGGACAAACCGTACGAGTACATTTTACAAATTTCGAAATGGAACGGCAAATAGCTCAATCAGTTTTATCAACGACGCACAGCCGTCTCTGTCCAGGCATTCTATTCTCTTCTAAACAAGCTATTTACTTGCACGATAAATTAATTCGTATTCGCCGTCACTTTCACAAGTATCTAATATGGTAATAAAGACATTTGTCCACCGTAACTGCTTCTGACCTTTGGATAGTGTACTTATAATGTCGTACAGCGTAAATACACGGGGTCCCCGCTGTTTCTCAAGTGAACATCAACGCGATGCACGCCTAATAAAATATTATTCAATTATGTAGAGTTTATTAAATAGAATTGACAATTATTTCTTTTAATATATGTTCGTATAAGTATGCAGAACCTAAGGCACGGTGTACGTTCACTTGTTAAATAAATACAATTCTAAAACAAGAATTATTGTAACTACTGAATGATGACCGTGTTTCTACTGGCCCCACCATTAACATCTCCTGACAACGTCCTTTTTGAAGCTGATGAATATGTAACTATAGTAAAGTTTTGGACCCTACAAATATAATGTATAATATTCATATAAATAATTCTATGGATAGTCAAATCCTATGGATAGGTTAAATTATACATATTTCGATATGAATATTCTAGCCAGTTAAACATATTAACATATGGATATTTATAGTAAAAGCGTATAAAAAAGCATAACATAAGGCTCAAAGAGTTATAATATAAACACTATAATCTGAATAGTCTAATCATGACAGTATGATAAACATGTGCTAATTACGTTGGAATATCAACACACACTCATACAATCGCGAGCGTGCACACACGCACACACACACTCTCTCTCTCTCTCTCTCTCTCTCTCTTTCACACACACACACACACACACACACACACATTCTCCCTCTCTCTCTCTCTCACACACACACACACACACTCACACACTCTATCTCTCTCTCTCACACACACACAAACACACATTCCCCCTCTCTCTCTCTCTCACACACACACACCACACACACTCTCTCACACATACACACACATAATACACACATTCTCTCCCTCTCTCTCTCTCTCTCTCTCACACACACACACACACACACACACACTATCTCTCTCTCTCTCTCTCACACACACACACACACACACACACACACACACACACTCTATCTCTCTCTCACACACACACACCACACACACTCTCTTACACATACACACACATAATACACACATTCTCTCTCTCTCACACACACTTATATTCTCCCTTTCTCCCACAGACACACACACACATACACACACGCACTTAGTTGGATAACAATTTAATCGCCTAGACATGGTTAGGCGCAACAATTAAAGGCCATTCTTTACAAGAAGAGGTATAATGCAGCAAGTGATGGGTAATAATTGGTATGAAGACCACCTGATGCAGCGCATCCTTCAGACCACATGATCTAGTGCACCCGAAGTGGACCCACTTTCCAAAACTGTAACGGATTCTCGGATCAAATTCCATTATTGTAATAAGTTGTTTTTTTGTTTCTAATGGACGGATCAGGGCACGCTTATTATTTCACCGTTGGTTTTAAAAGAGTGTTTTCTAGCCGGAGGTAGCTGGGTGACACAAGTGGGCTAGATTTGTATACCATTACGGCTAGCCCGGCCTTATTTGGGGTTTAATGAACGCTCCGGTGGAATGTTACAGTTTAGGTTGGGTGAGGTTACGGGCGAGGAAATTAGACCAAGTCCAACAACACGCGGGGACGGGCCGGTAGTTATTTAGTCACAACGCTGCTACGTTAACCCGCCATTGGAATAAGGAAATCGTTTACAAGTAATTATAAACAAATATTTTTACGAATTTATGCAGAACTCAATCTGCGTTAAGTCGTACTCCTAAATACACTCCGTGACTGGGATATATTGCTCGTAGATCCGTTAGAGCCTAAGTAATCTCCAATACTTTATGCATTGGTATCCCTTTAAGGAGAGAGTGTAGAGGCTAACTGAAAGGCTGAGTTGAATGAACGACCCCATCGTATCCTACCCAGCCGAGTGTCAGCCAGTCACTGAGGATGACGAAACTAATAAACTAGGAACCATTATGTGAAGTGAAGTTTTAGGGAAAGTCTTTAAACATTAACCGTTGCGAGCTAAGCTCTAATTTGACTCTATATTACTTTATTTGGTTGTGTGTGTTTTGTAAAGTAAGTTTAGATGCCTCTTTAAAATAATAAAGTAAGTTCCGGGGCGTCAGCAACATGTGTTATTTCTTCCGTGTTTATAAAAGAATGTTTTTGCACCACCAAGTTTAATTTTGATTGGAAACTCTGCGGCGTCTGGTGGTTGAGTATTACCGAGACAACTTGTAAATCTAAATATAAAGCCGCAATAAAAAAATTGGAAAACAGAAACAAACAAAAATTAAAACGACCAAAAATTAAAAAATCGAATTTAAATTATAAACAATTTAATACCCAATTTGTATTATATATGTATTAAAATGAATACAAACGTTTAATAAATACAGTATACTGATGCACTGAATATTATTAGTGAACATCCTATACTAATTTCGATTAAATGACATTCATGCCTTTGCAGATAGTTTGCAGTCAAAGCTCCCTATAAGGGTACAAAGCCCTAAACCTATAAAACCGCCCAAACGTTCCCAAAATTGCAGAGCGTAGGTTTTACTGTGCATTGGGAGACCTGGGTTTATGTTAGAACAGGTGACCTGAAGTTCCATTCACGAAGTTTGTTCTGATAATTGGAAGACTTGGGTTTAGGTAAGAACTGGTGACCTAAAGCTCCAGTCGTGAAGTTTGTACTGTACACTAGGAGACCTGGGTTTAAGTTAGAACTGGCGACCTAAAACTGCAATCGCGAAGTTTGTACTGTATATTGGGAGACTTGGGTGTATGTTAGAACAGGTAACCCAAAGTTCCAGTCAGGACGGTTGTACTGTAAATTGGGAGATCTAGGTTTAGGTTAGAACAGGCGACATAAAGCTACAGCCGCGAAGTTTGTATTGAGGTTTTGAAAACCTGGGTTTGGGTTCGTATAACAAACAATAAAACAATAGCTAATATCAAACTCACAACAGCACGAAAACACCGAACCGCAAGTTAAACCACTTTCCAAAGAAGCACACGATTAACAAGTGCTTACATAACCTGAATCAACGTTTACGCCGCATTAAAGTCGTTTACTTAAACATTTATACAAATCCTGTTTTGCAATTACTGTCCGCGGACCGATTTGAAAAGTTGCTCTCGATCGCAGCCTTGAAAAAATACGGACGCTCTTGTTTGCGCGAGTGTGTGTGTGTGATTACATTTTTAAATCCGGCATTCAAGGTGACGCTGGGGTCGCTACATCGCTGGTCATGCTGCTGGACAGGGATTTATCTCGCGGCGATCGCCAAAGCGGTTAGGCGTTTTGCAATGAGTCGCCGTGATTGAGCGAATCCGGAAACCGTTGGGCCGGTTCCGGTATTTTGAATTAATTATTGGAAAAAATTGTTGGTTATGTTGAATGAGATAATACGGTATTTATGTGATGTCATGCCTCAAGGTGCTTTAAAATATATGACGCTCTTATATGTAATTATATTGTAACAAATGATGTTTTCATTAATTGGATTTTTCCTTTACTTGATTTATTATTTTTCATTTCCTTCTATTAGTTCACACACTTCTGTAAATATTTCTTGTTCAAATTTTCAATAGCTTATAAAATACTTTTTATTCATCCACTCAAGTTCAAATACATTTGTTGTTGTTGTAGTGGATGACATTTGATGTTGATACACGTTTTCCAAATAGACCTATTAATTCAATAATTAAATGTAACGTGTTATTTCGTCTTCTGAGGATTATGCTGTTATCATAGGCCTACATGAGAAATGGCTTTCATTTAGTTCTAGTTTTAGAGTGTACATCTTAAAGTTTAGCATTTACTTAATCACTCCTTTGGCAAAAACCCACTACTTACTCATGTTTTTCAGCAGATGTGTTTCGCACTTGATCGGTGAAGGCTACTTTTTAATGCTATGAGCTACGGAAAAGACTGTTTTCAAAACTTATTTAATAAATGGACCGATTATTTATTCAATGTTTCAATTTTTTTTTTTGTATTCCCTACCTAATCACCGGAATGTAACTATTTGAGTTGTATTATTTTACTAAGTGAGTTTTATCGTTTTAAAGTTTTATCGTGCCTATTTACCTGACGTATTAACGAATATGTAAAGGTTGGACGCATCCATTGGCTTCTTATCACACCACACTTATCGGGTATTTTCGGCAGAATTTCTAAACTATTGGATGTTTATCGGACTGTCCCGCAAGAAATAACCATACCTCACTCAACGGGCATTGTTCGGGTACTTTAGGGAAGAGTGGCTGAACGCACCTATTGGCGTCTTAGCGGAAGAAACAACCACACTTATCGGGTATTTTCGGCAAGAATGGTTGAACTATTGGAATTTTATCAGACTGTCCCGCCACAAATAACCATACCTCACTCATCGGGTATTGTTCGGGTACTTTCGGGAAGAATGGCTGAACGCACCTATTGGCGTCTTAGCGGAAGAAACAACCATACTTATCGGGTATTTTCGGCAAGAATGGTTGAACTATTGGAATTTTATCAGACTGTTCTGCTACAAATAACCATACCTCAATGATCGGGTATTGTTCGGGTTCTTTCGGGAAGAATGGCTGAACGCATCTATTGGCTTCTTAACGGACTGACCCACAAGAAACCACACTTACCAGGGTGAAAGCATCACCGGAGCTTCCAAATACATTTTGTTTACAATTTCCGCTAATTTAGTAAATGCCAGACCGGAATGACGTCACAAGAAGCCCGTAATGTAACTGTGTCTGAGCTCCCGCCAGTCTAGACGCAGCAAAAGTCAAGGTTCCAACGAGTAAATTATTAAAATATAATGCCCAAGTGGGAAATGTTAATAAACGATAGTTTACCTTTGGATTAAAGATAATTAGTAGATCGAGTCAGGTTTTTACCGGAGATGAGCTTCAAAGAGGAAAAGTTCAATGCCATCTAGTCGTCAGTGATCTAGAGCGCCGGTAAAAGTGCATGAAGGCAGTGGTGACTCGTAAGGTCGGGCGTGCAGTATCGCGTCATTAAAACCTACATTTATATAAAAGTAGTATTGTCTGAAAGGGAAATACGGTAACATATATGTTTGTTTTCCGTCATTATTAACGCGTAACATTACAAAATCCTTATAATTATTTCGCTGAAGACCACAGGATATACAGGAGTATTTTGTCTGCTTAGCCACTAAAGAGTGAAAAAGGATGAATGGTACTAATAATATATAACCACTTACTGGTTCTTTGTTGGAATCCGTGTTCAACATTCTAGTTTTAGTGTTTTTAGTAGGAACTTCATGTCTTCCCCTCTTGTTCTTTTTCCCAATTTCGGATTATCTCGTTTACACATAATCACTAGGAATAAGTTACCGTGCTTCATTAATAATAAATAATACACACAAAAAATACAACCACTAGAGACTAGAATAATGAAAAAAATTGTGGTTTAAGGTTTTCTTGAATTAACAAGATATTCTTGTTAACTCGTTTATGTTTTTGTATAAACTGAACTTCATGTCAGTTCTGGCGTTGAACTACGATTTTCAAACGTCTATAGTTTCTTCTGTTTTTATGTCATTATTCCAATTTCCTTTTAATATCTTTTCTTCAACTTTGTTTTATTGGCTTTTTGCCAAGAAATGTTCTTGTTTAATATAAACACTTTTCACGATAAGAAATTGTTAAATTCTTCTAGCATAGGTTATTTTGTAATTTATTATTCTTAAGAAAACTGGAATTACTTTTTAGGTTTTACTGTTAGCTTTCAAGTCAGGTAATTTTTAAATAATTTAATACAACAAAAACATTAGAAAACGTCACCGCCTAACCTAACAATAACTTCAAGCAGAAGACACTAATGAAGATCGCCACGGAGCGATCGAAAACGTTCTATCTCAGTAAGGTTTTACAAAATTTAAAGTTCGGATGGTCATAAACTAATGTAAAAGTGATTAAATAAATTAGGTTGGGGCTCTCGAGGGATTGCCAACAAAGCCTTTTATAGCCACCAAAACTTTTATACAGGAATGTTTATTGAGAAAAACTTTAATTTTGCGTAATGAGAAGTTACCTAAGCATTTGCCATCAGACGCGTCTAAGAATCTTTTCATTTCAAAAATTGGATTAAAAATACATAACTTATTATCGTTATATTGGACAATTTGTATTGAGATTTGTCAAAATTTAAAAAAATTAATATTTATTAACTGACCAAAACTATTTAAACCATTTTAATCATCAATATTTATTAAATAATGTATTATAACCTGCGTGGTAAAGTATTTGTTTTGCAACATAACGTGTAACATAGTATGGACCCATATATTATCATTTATAGTTTGATTTAAAACAGAATAGGATTCTACGTAGGGGAAATCGGCCGGAGGGAGTGGGGGATACAGCCATCTGAGCGAATGGGAAGTTCACATCTTGCTGCGCGGGTGAGCTTTGTTGCCAATTCGACGTTAAACTTCCGTTTCTCGCTCAGTTTCATCGAAGTTGTAGTGGAGTACGTTACAAGTGCTGTAGCTTGCTTCGTTCTGCCGCTGGCGATGGCGAGTTGATTCTCAACGTTCGAACTGACAACACCGCATCCCTACCCTGCCATAAACGCGTTCCTATTCTACTTTAAATCAAAGTATATTTCACTTTGAGGCGACTCATAACGCAACCTGATTGACGCTAATAATCTGACGGAAATTATACTGACGCTAAATTGTATGTTTATGTATATCCAATACGTTTTCGTAGGCGTTGCTATAAACGTTTTTCTTAAAAAAATTCAGATATACCTCTGAGTTTAAATAAAGACAGCCCTCCATCAAGAAACGCTATCTTCTGTCCGTCCTAACCAAATAAACATCCTTGTTATCAGTGAAATATCAACAGCCCTGATTCGGTGTCGTACCTGCGGCCATTGTTAAAGAAGATAGTCGCTGTAAAAACCACGGCGCTCTCTCTGTCTGGTTGAATATAAAGCTCAGTAAGCCCTATTTTGTTATATCTTATGAAGCCCTTCCTTCTTATATTTCCGTCCGTTTTCATTTACCAGTCAATTGCTTGAATCGTGTTTTATTAAAAATAACATCAACGCTCTGAGTAGGAATCAATTTACCAATATTAGAAGACTATTATCAACCATGAATAGAAAGGGTTGACAATGTAGGAAGTTTCAAGGTAGGGTTATAAAACTCCTTAGGCGTGTAAAGGGATATGACCATTCGTGTACAGATCATGTACCTAAACTAGACATACTCTCTGACTGGGCCATAAAGAGGTGTCTCGTAAGAAAGATGCACTGGTGCAGAGGTATACACGTGTTCCTTACCTGAAGTAGACTAGACCTCAACTCGGGCAAAGAGAGGGGTCTACTCGCCATACACATAACCTCACGTTTTCTGGAAATTATAAAGGGTTCGGTTGGTTTCTGTTTCTTTTATGGCGTTAAAATTTCCACTTGATTACAATCACTATGAAATACGAAAACGAATGTCACCTTTACTGTACGTGTTGCAAAAAGAGAAACCGTTCCGAAGACATAAACTTATCTTTTGTCTTATTAAAATGCCAACATAATTATAAATACGAGCGTTGGACGAATGAACACCGGCTTATAAATTATATGGCCTACAGTAAAGCCTGTGGTGAAGTACGCATAACTATCGCTCCGTAGTTTCTCACAGAATTCAGAGGCAAGCGTTTAATTACAAATACCAGCAAGTAGAAGGTACACGGAAAAATAAACACTGTCGAAACAGATAAACACGAAACTAGATCTGTGCGTCCTTTACGACGCGTCTTTAATGTTTAATTACCACGGTTTTATGCGGCTAAAGTTACTTAGATTTTTCTGATGTTGAAAGCAAAAAGTGTTTGACATTTAGTGTCACTTTCCGGTGGGTACGGTTTTCGTTGACACTTGTAGGTAAAAATCAGGAGAAATGTATTTTTTTCCAAACACTCAGTTCTTTAATAAATCTCAAAACATTTCCCCCAAATTCCTCTATTACTTTTTGTCGACGTTTCGACCACTAAACACACTAAGGGCCATTAAAACACAAGAATAGAAACCTTGTGATCTGTAGATATATTTTCTTGTTAAATATTTATTTAGTAAATCACAAAAATGTGAGCAACAAGAAAATAAAACGCCCGGAACTTGAAAATGTCAATATTGATATCTGGAGGAGGTTGGGACACTGCTATAACAATCTCCTCAAGATAGTACTGATAAGTTTGCATGGAGGACTATAATGAAGACAACAGTTTTACTTTCAAGGTTAGGCGCCACTATCCGAAACTTGGTGTTAAACATCGTGAGAAATCTTTTATGACTTAGGCCTACTTAAAAATTATGTGCAAAAACCTAAGTTTCTCAAAGGAAACCATTTAGAACTACTACAATACGCTTTACCATTTCGGTCCCATTAACGAACAATATACATCCAGCCGGAGCTTACAAGTATGCTACACTTGTGTATAGCCATCAAGCTAACGGGTGGGCAACATTTTATTACTCCAACAGAGAGTAGGTCTAGTTGAGGTCTCTAGGAATGTTACGTCTCTACCTTAATACGACCGATATTCGCAATGCTTTCTGTCCCTCATAGATATCACTCACATTGGCTGATCGTCTACACTTTACGTATTGCCATCAAGCTAACGGGTGGGCAACATTTTATAACTCCAACAGAGAGTAGGTCTATGTGAGGTCTCTAGGAATGTTACGTCTCTACCTTAATACGACCGATATTCGCATTGCTTCCTGCCCCTCATAGATATCACTCACATTGGCTTATCGTCTACACTTTACGTATTGCCATCAAGCTAACGGGTGGGCAACATTTTATAACTTTAACAGAGAGTAGGTTTATGTGAGGTCTCTAGGAATGTTACGTCTCTACCTTAATACGACCGATATTCGCAATGCTTTCTGTCCCTCATAGATATCACTCACATTGGCTGATCGTCTACACTTTACGTATTGCCATCAAGCTAACGGGTGGGCAACATTTTATAACTCCAACAGAGAGTAGGTCTATGTGAGGTCTCTAGGAATGTTACGTCTCTACCTTAATACGACCGATATTCGCAATGCTTCCTGTCCCTCATAGATATCACTCACATTGGCTGATCGTCTAAACTCTACGAAATATTTAAATATATATAGTAAAACTTCGAGTATATTTAATACGGATTCTAAACGAAAACACATTTTTATCCAAGCACAAAAATAAGCCCTTTTAGTATTTAAAGTATTTGATTTAAATTGTAAAACAACCAGGAATTGGGTTTACGTAGTTAATTGGGTTGATTTTCAAGATGAGTTTTGATTCACGATGAAAAGATTGTTAAAATATTTTAGTTCTAAACGCTCAGAGTATTAAAGTTAATAATTCGTCGCTTCTTTGGTCGTGACGTCACGCGAGAACAGTAATTGTGTTACTTAGAATATTATAAATAAAAGGTAATAGGGCAATGTCGTCGCGAATACTGTAAATAGTGCATCGCGCAGATCGGATCAAGGTTGGCGGAATCTTCCCGTCCTTGGCCAACATTCAACCCAAATACATAATGCTCTGTGCGCGGTGGCTAATTACATAATTTCCCACGACTGCTCCAGATGCGCGGCCAACTGCGGACCTTAACGCAGACATGAGTGTCCGCCAAAGTCTGCAGAGACAAGTGTATGTGTGCGTGCGTGAAAGCGTAGTTTGAATTTGCTTGTGTCTGGGTGGTTATTGTATCTTATTTCAATGTTTCTTTACTCACTCTACCTTTAAATATTTCTTATTTCCATGTCTCTACGTTTGTTATTCACCTCGTCTATGTCCCCGTTTGTTTGTCTGTCTGTCTGTCTGTCTTGCCCTTTTCACTTTCTCCAATTTATTTACTTCCCCCCCCCTCTCTCTCTC
Organism: Prosapia bicincta; assembly: GCA_036971475.1. Taxonomy (NCBI): domain Eukaryota; kingdom Metazoa; phylum Arthropoda; class Insecta; order Hemiptera; family Cercopidae; genus Prosapia; species Prosapia bicincta. The sequence continues at coordinate 4,404,476 of JBAIZL010000007.1, read as the reverse complement.
TCACTGTAACAATCTGTCGCTCTGTTTGAAGAAAGAGTTCTGTCTATGCTATCTTCTCTCTCGGTTTGTCTGTATCTCTGTCTGTTGGTCTCTATCCCTTTGTCTGACTCTATGTCTTTCCTTCTCCCTTCCCCCTCTCTCTCCCTCTATCTATCTATCTATCTTTCCAGCTGCCTGTCTTTCAGCCTGTCTATTTCTGTCTTTATTTTTCTCTCTGTCTGTAGGTATGTTTCTCTATCGGCCTCTCCCTCTCTGTGTCTTTATCTTTGTTTGTCTCGATCCCCTCTCTCTCTATCTATCTGTCTGACTGTCTCTCTCTCTAACTTTCTGTCTGTGTTCTTCTTTGCCTGTCTGTATGTGTGTCTGTTTATCTATCGGTCTCTCTGTCTGTCTATCTGTCTCTATACACCTTTCTCTCTATCTGTCTGTTTGTCTCTCTCTCTCTCTAACTGTCTGGCCATTTCTACCTTTGTTTTTTCTCTGTCTGTCTGTCTTTTTTCTGTCAGCTTCTCTCTCTGTTTGTCTGTCTGGCTCCGTTTCATCCTCCCACTATCTGTATGTCTGTTCTCTCTCTCTGTCTCTCTCTTTCCCCTTTTCATATGTCTGTCTCTTTCTGCCTTTGTCCTTCTGTCGGCCTTTCTCTCTATCTTCTGTCTATCTATCTCGCTCTCTATATCTGTGACTGTCTGCCTCTCTTACTCCCCTTAGCAATGCTGTCACTCTTGTAGTTTGTGCATTTCGAATATAATCCTCCCATAAGCGCTAAAGACTCCGAAGTAAGGACTAACCGGACACAGATAGTTTTGATAGATAGAGGACGTCCTAAACGCGTAACCTGCAAAAACGTTGGCATGGCTAACAATCTGAATATTACAATGTAGTTGTAAAGAGATTGGTATTATGTTAAGTTTAATTATGGTTATGGATGATGATAGTAGCCTACATGAAGTTGCTGGTTGGAATATGCAAATTGTAAATCTAATATCCTAACCATCGCCTATATAAATATTACGGTTTCACATAAATTGTCAGGCCTTAGAATCATCGTGAAAATATAACCCGTAAAACGTGAATAAACAAAACCATATTCGTGCAACGCATTAAATGTACGTTTTGTTGAGGCGTGAAATGCGTGTTTTATTCGCCTGTGAAGTGCGCGCAATAAACAGTAGGCCTGATGATGGCATTTGCCTTGGCCGAAACACATTAAAAAGCTCGCTAAGTAAAGGAAAGTCTCAATTCTTTGCAGGCCTACTAATGCCCGCCTAAACAAACGACTGGCTTTCTTCCGATGGGAATCCGATGCCATAAACCCTTTACAGTCCTCTCATGACACTGGTTCACTGAATGAAACAGCCTCACCATCAGTATACAATTTAATTACCCGGATCGATAGTTTTACTGTACAATAGCTTTAAAACTTTATAGTCATACACTGTACTTCGTGCGATGCTTCAATCTACGGCCCATCTGCATATACGATTCGATATCTACGTAGCATTAAGTACTATGTACTTAGTTAATTTCCCAGTTGTAAATCTAGAGAGCTTTGCAGCGCTATCTTTCTTGCTTTTACAGCGGGCTATGAATCTCTTTAAACGCTTTCATACCTTTAGCAGTCACTGATTAAATTGATGTTTTATTAAAACCGCATATTTAATAAAAAACAAAACGACCGATTTAGTGAAAACAAGAAAATTTTAAATATTTATTATTTTATTAATGTGTATTTAATAATACACTGCGAGCTTTCCGTGAGTTTGGTAACACTTTGAGTTTACTGTGCGTTTGTGTGAATTTGATAACACACTGTAGGTTTATTGTGAGTTTATGTAAATTTGATAATACAGGGTCAAATTCTGTGAGTTTACTGTGTGTGAGAGTTTAATAACACACAGCAGGTTTACCATGGGTTTACTTTGCGTTTGCGTGAGTTTGATAATATACTTTAAGATTACTGAGTTAATGTGGGTTTAGTAACATACTGTGAGTGCATATGGTTTTACATAACTTACTATGAGTATACTGAGTGTTTTGTTTTTATTGAGAGGCTGTATTTTAGGTATCAGTTTACTGTGAATTTTGTGAGTTTGATAAAACACGGTAAGCTTACTACGTGTTTACTGTGAGTTTATGTTGCTTTAATAACACACTGTACGAATACTTTGAGTGTATGTGGGTTTAGTAACATACTATGAGTTTACTTCGTTTTTGTTTGAGTTGAATAACAAACTGTAAGTTGACTGTGAGTTAATGTGGGTTTAATAACAAACTGCAAGGTTACTGTGCGTTTATTTGAATTTATTAACTCACTGTAAATTTACTGTGAGTTTAATTATTACTTAGTATTAGCCTTCAGGACGGTGCCCGGAAGTCATTTAGTCACTGTAAATTATCTGCAACGGCTTGAAGGCAGAAACGTAATTATATATTAAGATGTGTGCGATGTAAACTCTCAAAGACGTCTGCCTCTATGCGTTATTTATTTCACTTTTTCAATTTTGTTTATTTAATGTTTTGAAACTACAATTACCTAACTGAATACCTTTTTTGTTATATTGTGAAATAGTCTTATAGTTTTATAGATGTAAAATGAAATAGTAGCCCACTTACAAAGGGGCCTTGGGTTTAAAAAACGTCTTTCTTTGTAAATTCAAGTTATTTATCCTCTTATTTTTTTCAAATTTCAACTATTCCTGGTTTGGGACATCTATTAAGTTTTTTATGTTTACAATGTATTTTTAAGTAGCATGTGTATACCTAAAAAAATTGGTGGTAGCTAAATATATAGCATTCAATTACCAAATTCGTCCTGACCAAACAAACAAATTGTAATCGATGTTTTAATATTTACCTTCGTAAAAAAATATTGAAGTGTTTATGTAGATAAATTTTAATGTATGTTTTTTTATATTTGACAATCGTATATAAAATTGACCTACGTACGTCAATTTTAATTGATATTTATTATTAATATTTAAAATTATAAATAATGATTGACTTATATAAATAATAATTAAAAATACAATTTTACATAATAATAATAATAATAATAATTTAACTAAGTAAATTTTAAACTGCTTGTATTAATTATAAGAATCTATGAAATTAAAGATCTATGGAAATAAATTTATAACTGCACAATAACTAAGATCTCTTCTTGAAGACTTTAATGCTAATATAAAAGAAGGAAAATTGTAAAACATGATCTTCTACATTGTTTCAACGCACATCAATGCTTCCCCACGTTAAAATTACTTAGTCGTGTAAGTTTATCTTGAAGACTTTAATGCTAACATAACAGAAGGAAAATTGTAAAATATGATCTTTCTATATTGTTTCAAAGTACATCAATGCTTCCCCACGTTAAAATTACTTAGTCGTATAAGTTACACAGGTTTATATTATTTATTACACCATTACATTTACATATAGTAAAAGCATAGTGTAATTTTGCGCGTCCTTGAGGCCATTGTTAAAACCAATAGAGGGCATCCTATAACTGACCTATACCCGTGCACCATGGCGAGTTGCGTAAGTCGTTCCAGCAATTAATATGATTGTAAGTGTTGTAACTGTGTTAACGGGGAAACGTTAGCCATTGTTTTCACTTTCAGTGGGAATCCTCATGTTGGCAACACTGACGTTATTGTCGGCCGGCTTGGTAGTCGTTCGCCGTGACAGTTTGACAGTCATTATCTGGTCTATTTGGACATGATCTTTGTAGATCGAAAGAGACGCTCGGGTGTCCAAATATTGGCGGCACTTCGGGCGTGGTTTCGATTAAGGATAAGTGTTTGGAGGTTAGATTTTTAGGTTAGACGGAACCGTTCGGCAGATGACATGTTGTATTATCTAGCTCCTTATCTAGAGGTTGCTACTAATCCATATGTCAGTCTTTTACTTAATTTATTCATCTTTTAGATGTAACTGTGTTGGGTTTTGTGTGAAAACAAGTATTATAAACAAAATTTGTTCCTACTTAGGTCAAAAAAGTAAACATTTATTTTAGTTATACATTTTATTAATTAATTACAATAATTATCATAAATGAAGTAACATAACCTATGCGTTAGAAAAGCTGTTCTACCACTTAACTTAAACTCAGCTATGGCTTAATTTAAGCCAAATGAGATGAAATAACTACATTGTCCCTTTGCGAAATGTTTTCCTCCTGTATCAAACTGAAAATAATAAATTAAATTTAATGAATGTATTAGTTTATTAGTGTAATATTAATTAATCAGTATTAGAAAAAAACATATTTGAACATTTAGTGTCGTCCACTACAAGTTTTAAAAAATGTATTTGATCTTGAGTGAATTAATAAAAAGTATTTTGTTAACGATTGAAAATCTGATCAAGATATATATATATATATATATATATATATATATATATATATATATAGAGAGAGAGAGAGAGAGAGAGAGAGAGAGAAAGATATATATATATATATATATATATATATATATATATATATATATATATAAAGAACTAAGTCAAAATACAAATACAATAATTATAATTGAATTTACAATTCAAAGCTTTTCGTTGGCTAACAGTACCAACATCATCAGAATATCATCACAATATTCCTGATGATGTTGGTACTGTTAGCCAACGAAAAGCTTTGAATTGTAAATTCAATTATAATTCTTGAATTTTTATTTTAACTTAGTTCTTTATTAATGCACAAGAATACATATTGATATATATATATATATATATATATATATATATATATATATATATAGGGAGAGTGTACTAATAAAAGGAATTGAGGAAGGTGAAATAGAACTACAATAGTGTGCTAAAGCAACGCGAATAAATTGAACTAGTGGTGAGTTTTATCAACATAAGTCTGTAAATAGATAATTTTTCGCGGTTTTCCCATTAATTTGGTTGATGCCAGTTCTACCAATACCGGTTGATGAATGTTACATTTGAGAAGAAAAGAATGGGTATTTCTTAATAATTGTATTACATTTGCATACCAATGAAATCCTCACATTCATTTTGTACTTCTCACACACTGAATCAGCATTTACTGTAGCATTTGGTATTCAATGAGTAAAGTTAGGTTAAAATAGTTGAGATGAAATTAGTTTACGCTACGTTATACCTTTGTGTCTATACGTGCAGTGTCTCTGAGGTGGGACGGAACTCTTACCATCAAGGGTTGTAAATCGTTGTAATACATTTATAAATAGATTTTGTACACAATACATTTTTCATTTACTCAATACAGTTCAATAAACATTGTGGAGCCTAAAATAACACTTTATCTTTGCCATTTTATATTGCACTAAATTTTTCTGACATCCATTAACGTTTAGGGTACTACTTATCTTCGTGATTATGAATAAAACACTGGAATTGGGTAATCAAAGGCAGTAGATTCTTTGTTAAACATCTCGTGCATTAAGGCAATGGATAGAAGGCGTGAAGACTGATAAAGGCGACGTCACTACTTCACCAGATGTCTCACAGAGTGCAGTGGCAGGAAGTAGAAGGGTAAAGGCGACGCCACTACTTCACCAGATATCTCACAGCGTGCAGTGGCAGGAAGTAGAAGGGTAAAGGCGACGTCACTACTTCACCAGATGTCTCACAGCGTGCAGTGGCAGGAAGTAGAAGGGTAAAGGCGACGTCACTACTTCACCAGATGTCTCACAGCGTGCAGTGGCAGGAAGTAGAAGGGTAAAGGCGACGTCACTACTTCACCAGATGTCTCACAGCGTGCAGTGGCAGGAAGTAGAAGGGTAAAGGCGACGTCACTACTTCACCAGATGTCTCACAGCGTGCAGTGGCAGGAAGTAGAATGGTAAAGGCGACGTCACTACTTCACCTGATGTCTCATAGCGTGCAGTGGCAGGAAGTAGAAGGTTAAAGGCGACGTCACTACTTCACCAGATGTCTCACAGCGTGCAGTGGCAGGAAGTAGAAGGGTAAAGGCGACGTCACTACTTCACCAGATGTCTCACAGCGTTCAGTGGCAGGAAGTAGAAGGGTAAAGGCGACGTCACTACTTCACCAGATGTCTCACAGCGTGCAGTGGCAGGAAGTAGAAGGGTAAATGCGACGTCACTACTTCACCTGATGTCTCACAGCGTGCAGTGGCAGGAAGTAGAAGGGTAAAGGCGACGTCACTACTTCACCAGATGTCTCACAGCGTGCAGTGGCAGGAAGTAGAAGGGTAAATGCGACGTCACTACTTCACCTGATGTCTCACAGCGTGCAGTGGCAGGAAGTAGAAGGGTAAAGGCGACGTCACTACTTCACCAGATGTCTCACAGCGTTCAGTGGCAGGAAGTAGAAGGGTAAAGGCGACGTCACTACTTCACCAGATGTCTCACAGCGTGCAGTGGCAGGAAGTAGAAGGGTAAATGCGACGTCACTACTTCACCAGATGTCTCACAGCGTGCAGTGGCAGGAAGTAGAAGGGTAAAGGCGACGTCACTACTTCACCAGATGTCTCACAGCGTGCAGTGGCAGGAAGTAGAAGGGTAAATGCGACGTCACTACTTCACCTGATGTCTCACAGCGTGCAGTGGCAGGAAGTAGAAGGGTAAAGGCGACGTCACTACTTCACCAGATGTCTCACAGCGTGCAGTGGCAGGAAGTAGAAGGGTAAAGGCGACGCCACTACTTCACCAGATATCTCACAGCGTGCAGTGGCAGGAAGTAGAAGGGTAAAGGCGACGTCACTACTTCACCAGATGTCTCACAGCGTGCAGTGGCAGGAAGTAGAAGGGTAAAGGCGACGTCACTACTTCACCTGATGTCTCACAGCGTGCAGTGGCAGGAAGTAGAAGGGTAAAGGCGACGTCACTACTTCACCAGATGTCTCACAGCGTGTAGTGGCAGGAAGTAGAAGGGTAAAGGCGACGTCACTACTTCACCAGATGTCTCACAGCGTGTAGTGGCAGGAAGTAGAAGGGTAAAGGCGACGAAAACATGAATATAAACGTTGGTTTAGGCTTTCTATCGCTTCACCTGAAAGCGTGCATAGAGCGATAATATAAAATCAACATGCGAAACCTCTACCTCACTAATCCGCCCTCAAACTCGGGTGTATGTCGTCAATAACAACCATACAGGCTCTGTATCATAGTCCACTATGAACGAACCTACGGTTTCAACCTCTTCCACAGAACTACTCGGGACAGGTGGACTCTTCCATGGCCCGCTAGAATACCCTGGTCAGTTCGTACCAGGTTTAGGTTTATTTACTTTAGGCTTACCTTATCTGAGGGCCGCCCATGAGAGTAGCTGACACACTGATGTTCGTACCGCAGAATAGCCTGACCACCGTCTCTTTAAACGGAAGAGGAACGCAAGCCCCACAACGTGACAAATGCATGAGCAACGTGGCAACCCTGTCTGGAAGAGCACCTCCAACCTATGCTACACAATATTGATCTTATTTATAACGATATACAGTAGTCTCGAAACTCCGAGTCTCGATTTTTTGAGCTTCCTAAAATTCGAGTCTATTTCTACTTGATCTTATATAATCTAATTGAAAGAAAGTGATGAATTGGGCTTCCAAAAGATGTTAACAGTCACACGGTATACAAAGGAAATGAGTCGGGTTTCCAAAAGATGTTTATAGCCCCACGGTATGCAAAGGAAATAAGTCGGGTTTCCAAAAGATGTTTATAGCTACACGGTATGCAAAGGAAATGTCGGGTTTCCAAAAGATGTTTTAGCCACACGGTATACAAAGGAAATGAGTCGGGTTTCCAAAAGATGTTTATAGCCACACGGTATGCAAAGGAAATGAGTCGGGTTTCCAAAAGATGTTTATAGCCACACGGTATGCAAAGGAAATGAGTCGGGTTTCCAAAAGATGTTTATAGCCACACGGTATGCAAAGGAAATGAGTCGGGTTTCCAAAAGATGTTTATAGCCACACGGTATGCAAAGGAAATGAGTCGGGTTTCCAAAAGATGTTTATAGCCACACAGTATGCAAAGGAAATAAGTCGGGTTTCCAAAAGATGTTTATAGCCACATGGTATGCAAAGGAAATAAGTCGGGTTTCCAAAAGATGTTTATAGCCACACGGTATGCAAAGGAAATGAGCCGGGTTTCCAAGAAATTTCCATATAAAGCCATATAAAGGTATTTAATGCGTTCTTAATTATCTTATTAGGATACATTAGCAGCTCTATTTTTTCTAACGAACAGGAACGTATTTCCGTATAATCCGAGTTTTCGCTATTCCGAGGGGGTCTAGGTACTATTTACCTCAAATAATCAAGGTTCTACTGTATTTTCTGATTTTATTTTAAAGAGGAAAAAGAAATTAGGATCAATTACATTTATATTAAAAAATTATAATTTTGTATCGCTTAATAAGTAAATATAATTTAATTAAATAAAAACTGGCAGATCTTTTAGAATATTGATGAAATAATAAAATGAGTTTTTTTTATTACAGAACGTCTCAAGTTTTCCGTCAGTTCTGTATCCCGTTCCTTTCTGATTAGCATGCGGATGTATAAAAGGATGTATTAACAGTTCTCTCACGGATTTGTAATGAACAGAACAGCTGTTTTTTAGAAGGTGTATCAACTTGTTAGTAAGGTCTGTCGAGTGCAGTAGTACAGTCAGATGTTGGTTGGCCTTGGGATGACATTTTGTAGGTTATGTAGACCTCTCTCTCTTCTTCGTGTGATAAGACTTTATGGCTTGTGCAATTCAGAAGATGGGTTTATTCTTGTGTTGTCAACGTTTCGACTCCTTGACTTAAAACAACCTTCAGTTGCTTTATCCGTGATTCCAACCCACTTCCGTAATTAAAATCTGTATTAAACCACATTTAGTCTTGATTTCTGTTTTGTATATTTTGTTATTCTATTTAAATGAGCCAAATTGAGTAATAATTTTAAAAAATCACTGAATTTTGACTTCTTCTGTTCTAGAGGAATAGAGGTTTCTTCAAAGTTACTTACACAAATACTTTTAACATTATTATTATTATTTAACTTTGGCATTTAACAACAATTTTAAGGCAAAATTGTATGTTTACAAAATACATTTCCATTGCCCCGTTAACATTTGAGCTACCGCCCCCTGCACGTGACTTTACTGAAGTAAATTAAATAAATATTCGGTTTACATCATTGTCAAGAATGCGATTACACTGCAAAATAAAATGTAGCAATATAGAGTAAGGCGTGGTTATAAATAAATATATAAATATATATATATATATATATATATATATATATATATATATATACATATACACACACACTCTCTCTCTCTCTCTCACACACACACACACGCTGCCTGCTATCAAATATATTTCAACATAATTTTTTGTGTTTATATATATATATATATATATTTATATATATATAAACATATATATATGTATATATATATATATATATATATATATATATATATATATATATATATATATATGTATATATAAACACAAAAAATTATGTTGAAATATATTTGATAGCAGACAGCGTGTGTGTGTGAGAGAGAGAGAGAGAGAGAGTGTGTATATGTATATATATATATATATATATATATATATATATATATATATGTATACATATATATATATACATATATATATATATATATATATATATATATGTATATATATATATATATATATATATATATATATATATATACTGTATATATGTATGTGTGTGTGTGTGTGTGTGTGTGTGTGTGTATGTGTGTGTGTGTGTGTGTGTGTGTGTGTATATATATATATATATATATATATATATATATATATATATATATATATATATATAAACACAAAAAATAAATAATTATGTTGAAATATATTTGCCAACAGGCAGCGTGTGTGTGTGTGTGTGTGAGAGAGAGAGAGAGAGAGAGTGTGTGTGTGAGAGAGAGTGTGTGTGTGTGTGTGAGAGAGAGAGTGTGTGTGTGTGTGTGTGTGAGAGAGAGAGTGTGTGTGTGTGAGAGAGAGTGTGTGTGTGTCTGCGTGCGAGAGCGCACGCGTATTTGCGTGTACCCAAAGTCCTAACAGTATGGGCTGGACTTGCGACTGGCCCACCCCTAAGACGAGACGCTACTATTATTACGATTCCCCCGCTTTTACAGAACTACTCGGGAAACGTAGAACCTTCCGAAGCTAGGCCTTCCGTACTTACGGAAATACTCCATCTTATTGGTCCAGGCAGTGGGGTCAGACGCTTATCCACTCCCGGGTTTCTTAAGGGACTCTCAGACTAAGCGGGATGGTTGCAGGATGACGCCCCTGCGTAATTTGTACCGTATGCCTTAGTAATTACACTGTTACGCAAGTATCCCAGCACAGTTGTCCCAGCCTCGCCGTGCACAAGTCCACATTGAAGCTGCTCGTACTCTGCCCGTAGTAATAAAATGGCGCGTAGGAAAACCGTAACAGCCAACATTAAAGTAAAACATAACAGCCTGGGAACGAGTCTATTAGCCGGGCGACATAATTATACGCCAATTACAGCCTTGTAATTGGATTAACCCTGTCGTAACCGCTGTGAAGATGTTCCGAAAAATTTGAAAGGGCTCATAAATATTTGGGACGACATTTCAGCGCTTGCATTAAAAGTGTCTTTCGCTCTTTGCCCGTGTTTTTTATTGCGATTCCTTTGCGTTAATTACCTTTCGCGGACTTGGTTGCTTCGCTGGCGATAGTTCGATCGGCGCGCGATCTCTCGGCAAGCATGCGCTGCGGAAAATAAAACTTTGTGCTTCACCTGGGATAATTAATATACGACCTTCATTACGTACAGCTTTCTCGCTTTGTATTTAAAATATTTCCTGCTATACGCTTAATTTTCTGGAAATGTGTGTAGTTTATTTCGATCGAGGGCTTCCTGTAAAAAAGACTTTCCTTAAAAAACAAGTAACATAAACAAACATTGTTTAAAGTCAATTCCTAAATAGGTCAACAAAGAATCATTTTGATTTACTTACTTTTTATTACATATTTACAATAAATATAAATAGAGTAACATAACCTATGCGTTAAAACAGCTGTTCTACCACATAACCTATAACATAGAATCAGCTGTTCTATGAAATCATACGTTATCACTTACTTTTAACGAAATGGAACGAAATAAGTATATTGCATACCTTGCCCCTTTTGTGAAAAGTTTTTCTCACATATGAAACTAAAATTAATTCATTAAATTTAATTAATTACATCATATTTCAAAAAACTGTATTAACATCAGGTATCATCAACTATAGGTTTAAAAAAATATATTCCAATTTGTGTAGATGAATAAAAAGTATGTTATTAACGATTGAAAGTTTGAACAAGATATATATAGTGAGAGTGTAAGCTAATGGAAATAATTAAAGTGCATTCTAAGTTTGAGCATAGCCATTTCGTTACTATCCGGTTGGATCTATAACTATTTTTATCGACCATATACGACTTTTGAAACCTTCATTTTACCTATGGTATTCACGTACCCTCGGTCATTTTTTTGCCGAGAATACTGCAAACGTAATTTTTGTTTTGTTTTTAGGCAATAATTTTGAACTAATTTTGATACTTTATATCAATAAAAAATCAAACTCAATTGATTTTATCAAACTCAACTGAACAAACTTTGCGTTTATTCTAAGTTCTGGTTTTTTCTAGGTTTCTCTTTTTTCTTTTTTTCCCTTTTTATTCCCTCTAGGATTTTTTTCCTTTTACGTTCTGGTTTTTCGGACGTATTTGTTTCTTATAAGTATTTTTACTTTTAGTTTTCTGTTTACTGCACATTACTGTTACTTCGAGTTTTTCGTTTCTTCTATGTTTCCTTAAAGTTTTTGTTACTGATAGGTTTCTGTTTCTTCTACATTATTGTTTATTCTAGTATTTTCTTCATTCTAGATTTTTGTTTTGTGCTAGGTTTTTGTCTTTTCGATAGTTTTTTTTTCTGGGTTCAGTTTGTTCCAGGTTTTTGTAACTTCTAGTTCTAGCTTTTTCTAGGTTTTCTAGTTTTCATTTCTTCCAGGTTCTTGTTTCCGTTTGTTTTTAGTTTCTTCTAGGTTTTTGTTTTATATCTAGGTTTTTGTATCTTCGAGGTTTTGGTTTTTTTTCACTTTTTTGTTTGTTCAGAGTAATTGTTACTTCTAAAACGTTTAATCCATTGGTGTAATAGGCTATTTATGGAAACCTTTTACTCTAATGAAGTAAGGATTGTATTAAGTAATTTTTCCATAATCTGTTATGCCGTATGCCATCCTAAGATAGACTTTCCGCACAATATACAGTATATTAAAATAGAATGTATAGTATAAACATTTTATATAATATACCACCATTCTATACACGATTTTCTCATTTCTTGTTCGATAACTTTTTATACAAACTAAATATTGATTGTAGCCTGATATAGGGCTAACTAACTTCCTACAAAATTCTAAATTCCAATACGCCGCAAAAAGATTATTTTTTTCAAAAACCTTGTTTTCGAAAAATATTTTAATAGTTTCTCTTATATATATATATATATATATATATATATATATATATAATAGAATACATACATATATATATGTATATATATATATGATATATGATATATATGATATATATATATATATATATATATATATATATATATATATATATATATATATATATATCAGTCCGTCATCTGATGAATTTTCCAATGTTTTTAACCTCATAACAAGAGTAAAAGATTAAGGGAGGAAGTAAAATGAAAAGAAGGTTGAAAGAATGAGAAGGGGAGAAAAAAACGGAGCAGAATATAGGTGATAAAAAAAGGAGTGAAGCAATATGAAGGAGTTTTGGAAACGAGAAATTATATTTTTTTAAATATTATTTAATCATTAAATTTAATCAATAGTCTAATTATAAAAAAAGTCATTTTAAAATATTAAAACGGTTGTCACTAAAAGTTTTACATATTTTGAAGAGTTTACATTTTGAAAGGCAGAAGAAGACAACGCTATGTCCATCGTCAAAGGACGTGCTTGACCTCTCCAGTTTCAACACATTTCAATCATGAAAGGGCACACAGACCACGATCCGGGCAAGTGATACCGGACAAATTGCTGGAATTATACACAGCCTCACGCTCCGGCTCCGGCAAATCTGGACAAACTATTGTCAATTACAAGGTCAGAAGGCCTGGGAACTCGGTGCTATTTGCATCACCTTCAATAAATTATCAGACCGGTGGGCACTTTCGCCGCATCGGAAGTGACGTCACGGCCGCAAGGACATGCGCACTGGCCGCTTCTTTACTGTCGCTAATTGAATCCGGTCCGCTTTAGTTTGGGGCCTTTTCAATTCCTTCTATTAGTTCACACTCTCCTTTATACACATCTTGTTCAAACCTTCAATCATAATAAAATACTTTTTATTCATCCAATCAAGTTCAAATACATTTTTTAAAACTTTTAGTGGATGACACTTGATATACGTGAATACAGATTTTTTTCTTATATTAATTCATTAATTAAATTATTGGATTAGTTTTAGTTTCAAGAGGAAAAAACTATTCACAAAAGGGGTAAGGTATGCAGTTTAGTTATTTCGTCCTATTTTTCTTAAAATAAGTGATAACATATGATTTCATAAAACAGCTGATTTTATCTGATAGGTAACCCATAAGAATAGGTTAGAAACATAGTCTATAAGGTTAGGATAGGTCGTCACCTCATAGGTATAACAGCTGTTTTAACAAGTATTTTATGCTACTCTATGTATATTAATTGTAACTATTTAGTTAAAAGTAACTAACATAATTTTTTAACGAAGTAGGAATTGATTTCTTTAATGTTTGTTCCTATTACTTGTTCAGAAAATAAATTTTAAAAAAATAAACGGCACTTGCGTTATTAATCAATTAAATTCCTTAAAGAAGTTGTTGGGTTCAGGTAACAAACATTCAGATGCTACTTGTCCACCGTACACGATTATATAAATTTGTATAACCTTTATTACTTTAAATTAAAATTTATGTACATTAAATAAATGAACATAAAAAGATAAAACCCAATAAACATAATGCAATTAATTTATTCTGTATAACTTCTTTATTTCCTTACGTAGCCTACTTCTAAACATAGTTTCTTTGTAATTGAATTGTACATCAACTATTGTATATAAATTGATGACGGTATTGGGTTATATGTTGTGTGTTTCGTTAATTAATATTCCAAAGCTTCTCAAAATAATAATGAATTCACTTTGATGTATGCAAACTTAGCTATTTAAACGTATTAATTATTGAACTTATCTCCAATAAGTTATTTATGTTTATAATTATCTACTTTAAGATTTTCTTCTTCTTTAGGTGTCTCCCCTACATTAAGAGTTTCTTCTTCTTTAGGTGTCTCCCCTACATTAAGAGTTTCTTCTTCTTAGGTGTCTCCCCTACATTAGGAGTTTCTTTTTCTTTAGGTGTCTCCCCTACATTAAGAGTTTCTTCTTCTTTAGGTGTCTCCCCTACATTAAGAGTTTCTTCTTCTTTAGGTGTCTCCCCTACATTAAGAGTTTCTTCTTCTTTAGGTGTCTCCCCTACATTAAGAGTTTCTTCTTCTTTAGGTGTCTCCCCTACATTAAGAGTTTCTTCTTCTTTAGGTGTCTCACCTGCTTTAAGGGTTTCATCTTCTTTAGGTCCTTTATCTGATTTAAGATTTTTTTTCTGTGTTAGGTGTCTCCACAGCATTAAGAGTTTCTTCTTCTTTAGGTGTCTCACCTGCTTTAAGTATTTTTTCTTCTTTAAGTGTCTCCACAGCATTAAGAGTTTCGTCTTCTGTGGGTGTCTCACCTGCTTCAAGGGTTTCTTTTTCTTTAAGTGTCTCACCTGCTTTAAGGGTTTCTTCTTCTTTAGGTGTCTCACCTGCTTTAAGGGTTTCTTCTTCTTTAGGTGTCTCACCTGCTTTAAGGGTTTCTTCTTCTGTAGGCCCTTTACCTGCTTTAAGATTTTGTTCTTCTTTAGGTATCTCCCTTGCTTTAAGAGATGTCTTCTTTAGGTGTCTCACCTGCTTTAAGGGTTTCTTCTTCTTTAGGTTTCTCGCCTGCTTTAAGGGTTTCTTCTTCTGTAGGCCCTTTACCTGCTTTAAGATTTTGTTCTTCTTTAGGTATCTCCCTTGCTTTAAGAGATGTCTTCTTTAGGTATCTCCCTTGCTTTAAGAGATGTCTTCTTTAGGTGTCTCACCTGCTTTAAGAGTTTCTTCTTCGTTTGGTGTCTCGCCTGCTTTAAGGGTTTCTTCTTCTTTAGGTGTCTCACCTGCTTTAAGGGTTTCTTCTTTAGGTGTCTCACCTGCTTTAAGAGTTTCTTCTTCGTTTGGTGTCTCGCCTGCTTTAAGAGTTTCTTCTTCCTTAGTAGCTTTTTTGGTTTGGAAGTAAACCAATCACAAAATCCACTTTAATACTGCTGCTGTAAACAGTTCAAGTTGTCGCTGTTGAACCAATTCAAGGAGTGTGTCTTTTCTTCTTATTCTGCCCTGGGGCTGGAATAGTGGCAATATTCTCTTCAATAAATTTATAAATTGGTATTTGTGTATGCTCGGTTTTTTTAGTCGACAGCCGCTGGGTGGTCTCTACAGTTTGGCGCGAACACAGTGTGATGCGATGAACGTGAAGGCTTTCCTGCGCAGTACAGCCAATCCATATTTACGGCGCAATGTATCTCGGAAGACAGAATGGCTTGTGGTAGAACAATACTGCTGCGGCAAGTGCAATGTTACCGTGTCACCGAGTTTAGGCAAAATCACTTACACTTGCCATTTTATTACAGTTGTGACGATATAGAAATGCTTAATGCTCTTATCGTTTTAGAATACGAAAATTTTGTTTCAATTACAATTTCTTTTTTAATTTCTTCTGATAGTTCAAACAGTTTTTGTGTTCTACGTCTTGATATTTTTCTATAATTACACTTTGGTAAATTACAACTTGGCAAAAAAAAACCACTACTTACAGATATTTTTCAGCAGACGCGTTTCGCACTAAGTCAGCGCATTGTTCAATGCTGTGAATCACGGAAAATACTGTCCCATGAGTCTTGTCCGTGACTCACAGCATTGAACAATGTGCTGACCTAGTGCAAAACGCGTCTGCTGAAAAATATCTGTAAGTAGTGGTTTTTTTGCCAAGTTATTCCCAAAAGCGTACTTTTCATTTATTCACTCAAGATCAAATACCTTTTTTTAAACTTGTAGTGAATGATACCTGATGTTGATAAAGTTCTTCCAAATATATATATCGTTAATTAAATATAATAAATTAATTTTAATTTTATACTAGAGAAAACATTTCACAAAATTTGCAAGGTATGCAATATAGTTATTTCGTTCCATTTAGCTTATAATAACATAAGGTAACATATGATTTCATAAAACAGCTGATTCTATGTGATTTAGTTTTTTGCCTTAAAAAAATAAATTTTAAGAAATTCTGCTATCCTGAGCTCTCTGGAGACAAACGTATGAACTTTGAGAATTAAGAAAACGTAAAAAATTTAAAAAATGGGCTTGTTAGGTTTGAGAGAAAGCAACGTCTGCCCATGCGCTGTATGTTTACTTATAAAACCATTTAAGGAAATTGAAATGCTTAAAAATTTGTCGAAAATTAAATTTATGTAGGTAATAATTGAAAGCGATTCGGCGCGAGGTGAGGTCGTTAAACAAGGTAGAGCGCTCGTGATTACGTTGTGTACTTTATGAATCCAAAATGGAGGCGCGCTTTGGAAATGCCATTACTTTACGACTGTTCTAAACAAAACGAAATTGCCAAGCTACTCGTAAACAAGTACACGAAACAAGGTTGTACATTTTTCGAAATTCGTTAGTTATTTTTTTACGAGGTTCCAAATCACGGCGCTGACGATTTTACTCCCTTTCAGAATTTCGGGCATTCTTGGCGAACCTTCATTCCCACGACCCGTACCATTATATCTAATGCCACATACGCTTGCGTTGCGCAATCCTTGTCTATTGGCTTTATAGGGCCATCAAATTTAAAAATCTAATTAATCCCGCGTTTTTAAACAGCGCTTCCGCCTCGCCCGATTAAACACTGCAGGGGTACATAAAAACTAACGAGCCACTAAGGCAAGGAAGTGTACCAGCGAAGATGATATAGATGGCCTTGGTATCCTGTCAAGCTGGTGGCAGTGGGCCTAGGACCAGTTTGTCTAGGCATCGGCCATCATCAATCTCCGCTATTTGTTTTGACCACTGACAGAGAAATTGATTTTAGTGACTTTTAAAACCAGGTGATTTATATTTTCGAAATTCCCTCTGACAGGTGGTGTTTTGATTTAGGTCAGCTGAGGTTTGATTATAGAGTGGATTCTGCCAGGACGGCGCTCCAGTGGGGTTTCGTTGAATTATCTCCAATCCACGCCACTCTCAGATACCTTTTGACTTACCAAAATATCGAGCTTAAAATGCAGCTAACATACAGCACTCGCCGCAAACAATTAATATTGCATAGATTGTAAATGCATTTACACTTGCAAAATTACCAAAATGGCTGCATTTACCACATGAATGTAATAGGGGCTTAGAGTGCCATTACTAAAGTCCATCTAAGGTATAATGAAATAAAAAGACCTACTTGAAGGAACTGATATTTTTACTTCATTAAAATTAAATTTATTACGTGTTGTTTCAAACACCACATGGGTTGTTGCGCAAAACGTCTACAACCAAATGAAAGGAGACGCTCTATTCGGAAGGACGGAACAGCATTCTGGGTTTTATTACGGTTAATTTATTTTGTTTCAAACGTCAGGTGCAAACATTTTGTTCTTCTCTGGTTGTGGGACAAGGCTGTGGCGTTGGGAAGCCAGCGGTGTTTGCCTTGTTTGAAGAATGCTTATTATTTGCTGGCAATTTAATGGTGATTCTCTGAATTTCATTACGTAAATATTTTAATTCCAAAATTTTTATAATATTTAGTTTGGAGTTTTATTTAGATACTTTGAACTTTAGGGACATTTAGAACATTAGGTACTTCGAGGATTAAGATCATTTAGAATTTTAGGTACTTCCAACATAAGGAACAGTTAGACTTTTAATTAATTCGAATATTAGGAACAGTTAGTCCTTTAGTTAATTCGAACATTAGGAACAGTTAGACCTTTAGTTAATTCGAACATTAGGAACAGTTAGACCTTTAGTTAATTCGAACATTAGGAACAGTTAGACCTTTAGTTAATTCGAACATTAGGAACAGTTAGACCTTTAGTTAATTCGGACATTAGGAACAGATAGACCTTTAGTTAATTCGAACATTAGGAACAGTTAGTCCTTTAGTTAATTCGGACATTAGGAACAGTTAGACCTTTAGTTAATTCGAACATTAGGAACAGTTAGACCTTTAGTTAATTCGGACATTAGGAACAGTTAGACCTTTAGTTAATTCGAACATTAGGAACAGTTAGACCTTTAGTTAATTCGAACATTAGGAACAGTTTGTCCTTTAGTTAATTCGAACATTAGGAACAGTTAGACCTTTAGTTAATTCGAACATTAGGAACAGTTAGACCTTTAGTTAATTCGAACATTAGGAACAGTTAGACCTTTAGTTAATTCGAACATTTGGAACAGTTTTTTTTCAGTTAATTCGAACATTAGGAACAGTTTGTCCTTTAGTTAATTCGAACATTAGGAACAGTTAGACCTTTAGTTAATTCGAACATTAGGAACAGTTAGACCTTTAGTTAATTCGAACATTAGGAACAGTTAGACCTTTAGTGTTAATTCGAACATTAGGAACAGTTAGTCCTTTAGTTAATTCGAGCATTAGGAACAGTTAGACCTTTAGTTAATTCGAACATTAGGAACAGTTACACCTTTAGTGTTAATTCGAACATTAGGAACAGTTTGTCCTTTAGTTAATTCGAACATTAGGAACAATTAGACCTTTAGTTAATTCGAACATTAGGAACAGTTAGACCTTTAGTGTTAATTCGAACATTAGGAACAGTTTGTCCTTTAGTTAATTCCAACATTAGGAAGATATTTAATTTTAGATAATTTGAACATTATGACTATTCATAACTTTAGGTAATTCGAACATTAGCATTATTTAGAACTTTAGTTAATTCGAATATTAGGATCATATGTAGTTATAGGTAGTTTGATAATTAGAAGCATTTAGAACTTCGGCTTTAACAATAAGAGAGGAACATTAAAAAATGACCATTTAGAACTTCGATAATTCGAACATTAGTAAAATTAAGACAGAAACATTTAGAGCTTCGGTAATTCGAACATTATTAACGTTAGGAAAGGAACATTTAGAACTTCGTTAATTCAAACATTAGGAACATTTAGAGCTTCGGTAATTCGAACATTAGAAACATTTAGAACTTCGGTAATTCGAATATCATTAACATTAAGAAAGGAACAATTAGAACTTCGGTAATTCGAATATCATTAACATTAAGAAAGGAACATTTAGAACTTCGGTAATTCGAATATCATTAACATTAAGAAAGGAACAATTAGAACTTCGGTAATTCGAACATTAGAAACATTTAGAAAGGAACATTTAGAACTTCGGTAATTCGAATATTATTAACATTAAGAAAGGAACAATTAGAACTTCGGTAATTCGAATATCATTAACATTAAGAAAGGAACAATTAGAACTTCGGTAATTCGAACATTAGAAATATTAGGAAAGGAACAATTAGAACTTCGGTAATTCGAACATTTGGAACAATCACTCCACTCCTCCCATCTATCTTACTCAAGCAACATATCTTCTGAGTAAGTTGTGATAGGTTGCTCAAAGGTTGGCCGAGGTTATAAATTTGAATATTTTTTGGTATTTCCGCAGATGTAACTTATTTGGCCCGGTAAAGGAGGCTAAAGGTGCCCTGAATTATACAGCCTTGTATTAAGTCCTTGATTAGTGCATTTGTATCCTGTTTGTAAAATGTAACTATTGTGATTTTTACACTCCAGTGATTTTATATTATTCGAGTTTCTCCTATATTCTTTCTTTCATAGCCTCCCATTAGTAGTTTTACCTCTATGAGAAATGCCACGTAAACGAGAAAATAGTTGCTTCTTTCTGTTATTTACACTTAACGCTTTTACTACGCCTATGTTACTGCGGCTGTAGAAAACGTTACTCTTGTAACGACAAGACAACTAGCTAGTAACGCACTAAAGTACTCGTACACCTCCCGCTACATTTCCCAGAGGCAAACTTATCAACAGGAGACTAAATTTTACTATTTAGATTTGTTTAACCTGAATAGTTTTTACCTTAAAATATATTTATCTCTTCACAATTTTTTAATTGATAATAAACTTTACTTTAACATAATATGTTTGTTAGCAGTGCCTTAAATATATCCAAATAGAATAAATGTGTAACTTCTATAAAAACATAACCATATAAGGTCTCGCGGAGATTCAATAAACCTACCACGACCGTATTTCATTCTACGCGCTTTATCACCCCATTAAATCAAAAATGAAGCCTTGTAAATTATACGGAAAAGTTAGACGCTCTCTAGGTGGCCAAATTAAAAACGCCCGTCCAGGTGCGAGAACACGGCTTCGAAAACACATTATTAAAATGATATTTGAAAACGATTTACGATATTTGTCTTGAAATGGGGACCGTAACACTGCGCGATCATTTTGGCACCGTCTAATGATGATTTAGACTATTTCTTACAGACGGTTCGCTGGAGAATGTTTGTTTGCGCTACGGAATTTTGGTTTCAAGGGTTAAATCGAGCGCACAAAATGGGAAATGACAGGTAGCGAGCGTAAGTCATTAGGCGTGTGTTTGTTTTGTTTGTAAAACGTAGAGAATTGCGGTGTGACGTTTCGTAGACGTAGAAAAGGCTGTAAAAGCGTTGTGGAATTGAGACCGCGCTGTGGAGAGGCGTTGAATATTTATAGGACAATTATCCGAATCGAGATTTGTGTCTGCCTTGGAGGTGCCAACACGCTCGGCCGGCGGATCATTTCGCCTTAAACTGACCGTATTAGCGAGATCCGTGATTAGTAACAGAGACCCGAGGGATCGGTTTGGGCCAGCTAAGTGGATTAAGCCAGCTCTTTCGTGTAATTTATTAATTGATCACGATTTTCATTAATCTAAGCCGGGAACGAGTCTCGTGTTGTACACAGAAGCGACTTTGTGTATTGGGCTACACGCTAGGAAAATGTGCTACATTTTTATTACGTTATAAAATTTGTTTTTGATACTCAGTTGTCATAAAATATTTTTTATCCGCAATTGGACTACAGTGTGCAATAAATATTTCACGTGTCTAATAGGCTATAGGCCTACCTCTAGGTCTCCGAGTATCCAAAGTTCTTAATAATTTAAACAAAATATTTCTTACCTTCTAAGACCCGACTACCTATGTCAACTTACAGCAAAATCTATCTACGTCATAAATATTCAATAATTTTAGTTTTAGATATCTGAATTTTCAAATCGCTTCCAAACTTGAACCTTTTGTGTTAATTCGACTGGTACCACATTTAAGTTTTATTAATAGTAAAGCAAAATCAAGTGCTGGGTAGATAGGTCTCTCTGACACCGACAGAGTGCTCTAGTTTTACGGTTGGCCCGAGAGGGTTCCTGCATGATCTGTCGCAGGATTTTCCCTGGCAGGGTTTCTTTCTTGCCAGGTTTTTTCATCCCGCTCTTAGCGCGACACTTACCGTACTGTTTTATTTCACTATCTCCTGATTCTCCATGGAAAGAGCTTATGAGTCTGGTACATGGGCAATCAATCCCGCATGGGCTTCATGCGCATGTGAGACGGAGGTAGCGCGCTGGAGGCTGGCTGTCACTAGGGTTGAGTGGGTTTTGTTAGCCTAAACCCGGGTTGATGAGAAGGTAATACCCATTCTTACCCTTAGCGTAAGGATATCTTAGACACCAGGGTTTATGGATGTTCCTATTTCGAGTTATTCTTCACAAGGTTTATTTCTTGCAGGTGTTTTCGTCCCGCTGTAACCCGGCACCTATCGTACTGTTTTATTTTACTATCACCTGATTTTCGTTGGAAGAAGCTTATCAGATTTTTAAGATACAGCCCATTAGAGAATCGCTATAACTAGGGCTAGGCTGGGTTTGGTGGCCCAGGCCAGGGGGGGGGGCAAACTACGTCTTACGTGAGGTACCATCATTTGTCTCTATTCCCGGTATAAGGGGAGGGGTTCATAACTTTATTCAATATTCTTTCCCGTCCCTACAAGGAGAACGTCCTCGATAGAGAGTAGGTACGCTATCCTGCACAGTAGATTCTTCAAGATCATTCTCTGTCCGTAATCGACGATATTTTCAACCCTTTCTTCAAACATATGGAGGGATTTATAAAATATAAATAGGGTGGGGTAGGATACGACAGGAGAGGGGCTTTTTTTTCACGTGGGGCAGTAACTACCAGAAGAAGACCCCTTCAACAGTATTGTGGGGGCCTCTCCAGGGAAAGGTACGCTTATTGGATAACTGAACTAAACAAAATTTTAAAAGGATTGCATTCAGACTGAAAATATTGAGCAAATTAACAGCCTGTTATTTTTCACTTTTTGAAGTGAGGTCTGCAAGTGGAGAGGGCGTAGCTAACAGCGTATAAACACGAACTCGAGATTTGGGTGAACAATACTACTTAAATTTTCAAAATGGAGTCATTCCAAAACGCGTCAGTAATTGTAATAATAAAAGAGGCAGGAAAATGGGGTCGAATATATTAGTATCAACATAATGAAATATCAAAGCAACGCAAATAAAGGAACGACAATCAACAATAGGTCAGTAATGAAAACAATTAGGATTACCCAATACTTTTAATTAGAAAACTATTAAGCGCAGAGCTTCTTTAAAGGCCCCCCTTTAAATCTTCCCGTTTACTGCTTTCGGTTACGATCAGGTGCGACGACGTTATAAATCTAAAGGCATTGCGTTATTTCTTAATAATTAAAGCAAAGCGCATGCGCACGACTATCCGGTGTTGATCTTCTGCGCATGAGCGGCAAAATTGTAATTAGATAGACTAAGATTGCGCCAAACAAGGGTCGGCACGACGACACCAGGTGTCGCCCTTCATTAGGCGCACCAGCTGACACACATCTTATCGCAAAAGGGAATACATATTTGTGTAATAAACACCAGGCGCGAGGTGCGACGTGATTGAGACGTCCGGACGACAGGCTATTTGCTCAACGGCCGTTTAAACGGTAACAAACGCAAATCCGTCAAAGGCAGCGGCGTCAGATCATGGTTTACGCCCTTCCGGACAGTATAACCCATGCGGATTATATTATTCGCAATCAGAGCGATTTAGCGGCAAGTGATCGTAAATAACTCATCGTGTCAAGTGATTACGTAAATAAATTCTATTGCGTTTAGAGAAACAATTGCTTATATATTTGATGTGCTTATCTGAAGCATGGAGACTTCAACACATTAACAAGGGTCAAGCAGACAAAACATGCAAGAAACAAAACAACGTCTTGAAGCAACGTCGAAAATCGGTGAAGAGGAAACCTCGTCCGTGGACGAAATACATTTACGCCCATATGAGTGTTTTTAGGGGGGGGGGCTGGATGTCTGGACGTGAAGGCAATGCATACTAAAAAATTAGGCAGCTAAAAACTTCAAGTATTAACCTTGTTTAACCTATTAATACTTATATGAATAAAGAAAATAAACACTCTCATCTAATTACTGGTACTTTTTGTTAAAAAAACAATAATATGTAAGTATTTACAGAAAACGAATTTTTAGTAGGCCTATACAAATATTTAAGTCCAAAGTCATCTTCTACAATTCACCAATTTTTAAAGTAACTCTCTCGAAAAATTCCACTGGCCTTTTTATAAGGTTTGGATATATGTCTTTTAGGTCTGGTGGTAAGCTAGGGGCCTTGACCCTCCACATCCTTGCCTTCGGTTATAACGAAGAGTTTAATGGGCGAGTAGAGGTGAATCTATGTACAGAAACATGCTTTGAGTCTTTCTGAACCAATCAAATCTTTCAAGAATTTGAAATATTTGGTAATAGAAGGAAATTTACGTCTTATTTACAAATATCAGCCTACTTTACTTTAACTAATGACTTCGGAGTCAAATTATATAAAAGGAGAATATAAACGTGTCCATCCAAGCATTGTGGCCATAGCAAGGTATAAGAAGTGATTAATCGTCCCCAATCTGTTTCTGGTTGTACTAAGAACATATCTCCTCCCGTTCCAGGTGTTTATGCAACCCGATGACGTCTCCATGCAAGTGTAGTTATGAAAGCCGTTATGGAAAACCGGCGCTGTAGTGTGCGAAAGATCAACTCAAAGGTGACTTTATTTACATATTAAAATTATTTCCTCATAAGGCTTATACTAAAGGAATATTGTAAGTAGTAGGGTTGGACTGGTTTGCCAGAAGGGGGGGGGGTTATTGAAATAATTGCTTCACCTTTGGAAATTACTTTTGCTAAGATCATACGTCACCTAAACACGGGTGGTGACGAATATCAAAATATAACAGATTTGATATTTTAGTAATTTCTTATTCAACGTACGAGCAATATAAAAAATAAAGTATTATTTTTATACACAATATCAAGAGCACAATGGTACAATATATTACAATGAAAATTGGAAAAAACCCCAATACCACAAAAATAATAAAAAATAACAAATAAAACAAGTTACTTAAGATTAAACCCTTATGTACATTTTGATGACCATGTCATCATCATCAGAGGGTCTTATTACAAAATTACAATCTAGCAAACAAGAAGTTACAAACTAAAGTGATAAGACCCTCTGATGATGATGACATGGTCATCGAAATGTACATAAGGGTTTAATCTTAAGTAACTTGTTTTATATGTTATTTTTGATTATTTTTGTGGTATTGGGGTTCTTTCCAATATTTTCATTGTAATATTATTTTTATAAAAAATATGTTTCTTTTGTTTATCAATATTATTTTAATAATTTTACTATGCATAAGATAAAGTGTAAAATTTATTCTTGGGGGTTCCGATTGTTTACAACTACAAATAAAAATGCCAGCCTTGATTTATCATAATAAATCCTTCATGACAGACTATATGCAACGTTTGCTACAACAAAGCCTGCTTACTCGCAAATAGCCCAATGTATTTATCTTAAGATTACGCTGAGTATGTAAACAGTGCTTAACTTATTAAAGTTTTTATGAGACTAGTTTTTGAAATTAAAATATTTTTGTCCAAATAAATTTTCTAGTTTAATTTTGAAACAATATATTTATATAAAATAACTTTAAAAATATTTTGTTTCATTTAAATAGGTCGTTGGTTATGGCAGTGTAGTGAGAGCTAAAGCACAAGCAATTATCTTTTTCTAATATTCAAAGAGCGACCCCAAAACATATAAACAATTTGATAATGTAAAGAAAAAGTAAAAGTACAGAAAGTCAAGTGAGGAGATGAACTAAGTCGCCAACAAGATGACACCATCTCAATAACTCCTCAACCCCAAACTTGTTTCAACGATAAATTCATCATCATCAGTGTGTACAGCTAATACAACATCTAAACTAAATCATAATTTATAGATAGAGTTATATTTTAGATGTTATACTATGTTCAATGATGATGATGACTTTGTGGTTGAAACGCGTTAGACTAAAAGATTATTAGCCGTGACTTGATTTTCCTTATTATCAATTAAAAGTCCTAGAGAGGGACTGGTGGTTACTCGTCTTCGCATCGACCACTCTGATAACACTCGGATGGACGATCCGACATGAGGATCCACCACTATGTCGTGTTATAGGTTATGTGGTAGGGCATCTGTTTCAACGCACAGGTTATGCTACTTCATTTATATCAATTGTAATTATTTTATAGAAAAGTAACTAAAACTTTTTTTATTTGTTGACCTAAGTAGGAATTGAATTTTCATCACATTACTTGTTTAAATTTAGGCTTAGTCTAATTTAATTCTTCCATTTCAGTGTTACGTTTTACTTTTTATTTTCAGTCATTTAGATTAGGTGTCTAATTGTAAACTTGCTAGTAGTTTAGTTTAGATATTATTTAGTGTGTATTAATTTAGGATGCAATGACAACCTTATTGGGTTTCCGTCAAAACATTATACGAATCGAATCTCGCTCAGAAGCGAAGCACAAACGTTTTGGCCCAACAATGCAATGCATAAACACCAATAAGCCTCGTTACACGTGACCCTGAACGGAGAGACAGAAATGCCAATACTATGGTGTGTTTGAGTAATGGCGGCGAACACTCGGTTATCGGGGCGCTACTGTTGTGCTACCGGTCTACGTAGCCCAAGGTTATACACGCACAAATACTGCCGTATCGACAAGGAAAATCTCTACTACACGTACCCCCTACTTACCTACTTAACTGCTGACAGTAACTGGGATCAGCTACTTGCGTGAGATCTGGACTGTAATGCTATAATTGAATCCCATTTGCGAGCCATTTCTTACAAGTTGTGTACTTATATTGTATTAGTTCTATGTTTGTTTATCTGGTTTTAAGTGATAAATTATTGAAATTTTGCAGAGTACTTCTCATTTAACACAATAGGTGAAATAAGTTTTAATTTATTAATTCCTTAAACAATAGTTTATGACTATCCGAACTTTAAATATAGTAAATTTGTTAAAACTTACTGAAAGAGCGTTTTCAATCGCTATGTGCCGATCTTCATCAGTGTCTTCTGCTTGGAGATGTTGGGTCAAGCGGTGACGGGTTTAAAGGTAGGTTGTCGATAGTATCAAAGAGTATGTGCGATTTGTATTGTGTTTGTTCGTTTAATATGTTTGTACTTTGTGTTTTTGTGTGGCTGTAAATTTCATATTGTTCTAGTGTGTTGAGATATGGTCCTTTTTTGTTGATGTGTAGGATTTTTTGGTTAGGGTAAATGTCTGTGTATTTGTGTCCTGTTTCGTGTATGTGATTGTTAAATATTGAGTTGTTGTACTGTTTGTGTTCCTCGACTCTTTGTTTAAATCTGCGACCTGTTTGTCCAATGTAGAATTTGTTACATTCGTCCAGTTCAGTTTGTATACGCCTGGTGCTTGTAGTTTATCTTTGTTGTTGGTGTTGTATTGTTTTTTGTATTGTAACTTGTTAGTTTTGTATGCTATTTTGTATCCTATTTTGAAATTTGAGGGCTATTTTCTTGTTTTTTTTTGTTTATGAATGTTAATGTGATGTATTTGTTTTCCCTGTCTGTAGAGTTAATTTTAGTGTTTTTTTGTATTTTGTACAATAGTTTGTCTATTATTGTGGTGTTGAATCCATTTGTGTATGCTAAATATTTAATTATGTCTTAACAAAAACAAAATAAACAAAATTCAAGTTTTAATTATACGGCTTACTGATTCAACAAGGGGAGGTCCTATATTGATAGAACGGGGCATCATATTTGTATAAACGTCAGAACTATTTGAGAAATAAAATGGTTTTAATTAATTCTCTTATATACCTGTTAGTATAGTTCTCTTATATACCTGTATAAAACCTGGGTTCGTTCATCTGCAATCCTGAGCCTTCAAATAACATTTATAGTAAAGACTTGTTTGTACTTTTAGTGAAAATTGAAAACAAAATAATTTAACAAATTTTCACAATTATAGATTTTTAAATTTTTAATTGTACATCCAAAATGGCTTTCCTTATTAAAAAACTATCCTATTTTCAAGCATTCAAACATTGCGTTTAATCCTTTTCTAAACCACAGACTCGGAGTACTTCTATTGGAAACCTAATCCTATTTTTACAGTTAAACATCGCTTATAATCCTATTGTAAACCTACGATCAGGAAAACCTCTATTCAAATACTAATCGTATAATTCAACTCTTTCAAAATAGCCTATAATCCTAATCCAAGCTCCAAACCAGGAGAACGTTTATCTATTCCTTAGTTAGAAAACCTAATCCTATTTTCAACTTTTAATATGCCCAAAATCCTTTTCTAAGCTAAATACCAGCTAAACTTCTATACCAAACCTAATTCTATTTTCAACTCTTTTAATATGTCTATAATCCTTTGCCTAAGGCCTAGACCAGGAGAACTTCTATTCCAAATCTATTTCGATTCTTCAACCTTATACACTTTGCCCATAATCCTCTTCTAAGCTCCTTACCAGGAGACTATGTATTCCAAACCTTTTTCGATTCTTCAACCCTATACACATTGCCCATAATCCTCTTCTAAGCTCCATACCAGAAGACCATCTATCCCAAACCTATTTCGATTCCCTATAAACATTACCCATAATCCTCTTCTAAGCTACATAGCAGGAGACCATCTATTCCAAACCTATTTCGATTCCCTATAAACATTGCCCATAATCCTCTTCTAAGCTCCATACCAGAAGACCATCTATCCCAAACCTATTTCGATTCCCTATAAACATTACCCATAATCCTCTTCTAAGCTACATAGCAGGAGACCATCTATTCCAAACCTATTTCGATTCCCTATAAACATTGCCCATAATCCTCTTCTAAGCTCCATACCAGAAGACCATCTATCCCAAACCTATTTCGATTCCCTATAAACATTACCCATAATCCTCTTCTAAGCTACATAGCAGGAGACCATCTATTCCAAATCTATTTCGATTCTTCAACCCTATACACATTGCCCATAATCCTCTTCTAAGCTCCATACCAGAAGACCATCTATCCCAAACCTATTTCGATTCCCTATAAACATTACCCATAATCCTCTTCTAAGCTACATAGCAGGAGACCATCTATTCCAAACCTATTTCGATTCCCTATAAACATTGCCCATAATCCTCTTCTAAGCTACATAGCAGGAGACCATCTATTCCAAACCTATTTCGATTCCCTATAAACATTGCCCATAATCCTCTTCTAAGCTACATAGCAGGAGACCATCTATTCCAAACCTATTTCGATTCCCTATAAACATTGCCCATAATCCTCTTCTAAGCTACATAGCAGGAGACCATCTATCCCAAACCTATTTCGATTCTTCAACCCTATAAACATTGCCCATAATCCTCTTCTAAGCTACATAGCAGGAGACCATCTATTCCAAACCTATTTCGATTCTTCAACCCTATAAACATTGCCCATAATCCTCTTCTAAGCTACATAGCAGGAGACCATCTATTCCAAACCTATTTCGATTCTTCAACCCTATAAACATTGCCCATAATCCTCTTCTAAGCTACATAGCAGGAGACCATCTATTCCAAACCTATTTCGATTCCCTATAAACATTGCCCATAATCCTCTTCTAAGCTACATAGCAGGAGACCATCTATTCCAAACCTATTTCGATTCTTCAACCCTATAAATATTGCCCATAATCCTCTTGTAAGCCCAAGACCAGGAGAACTTCTATTCCAAAGCTAATCCTATTTTCAACTCTTAAAACATTGTAGGTACTGCTTTGTACTCTAACAACCTCACGTGCCAGCCTTAAACAGGATTTTTTTTAAATCGTTGAAAAATAATAAATAATTATCGTTCAATAACATTTAAAAGTTCTTAGATTTGGAACGGAAAGGCTCTCGAGCAGATACTACTTCCAGGACTGGGATATGTACACGAATATTCGGAGTATATCAGGACTGTTTACAGTTACATCCACGAGGTGGCTCGATTATCTGAAACGTCTTCAGGACACACTCAACACATTTCCCGAATATCCTGGATGTTCTCGATTGATGCGCTGAACGCTCCAAACATAATGTGGTCCTTAAAGCGTTGCGTGAAATAAATTGTAAGCAATTTAAAACCAGTTAGGCCGGAGCGCAGTAAAAAAGCACAAAATGATAAAACAAGTGAAATATAGCCGGCGTCGAACAGAAACTCCGCATGAATTACACCGAACGGCGAGGGCGAGGTTTACGGCGTTCTATTTGTGCCTTATTAGGGACTAAGTCGGGCGAAATGAATTGGCCGATTTATGGGTCGTGAATAAAGAACAATAGTTTGGCGTGAGGTGTAACCGCGCCGGCTTTTATGGCGTTCATTAAAAGCAGTACATTTGCCGAAAGTATTAAAATCACTGGGTTTGATATAAAATTCGTACACAAGAGACTCGAGTGATGGGTCGGAAAAGACATCAGTTTGAGCTGTGCCGCCTGGTTTTACGGTCACTGGTTTTATGGTCTTATTGATATTCTTACACCACAGAGTTTCTAAAACATATATATTTTAAAAGTGTTGCTAAAATGTTAGAATTCAATTCAATGGCTAAAAATGTCCATAAAAATTTCGTATTGCTTTATAATTGGTAAAAGAAATTGTTGCTATAAGGGAATGTAAATAATCGACATTAAATATTTTTTTTAAATGCTTGGCTTCTAATAAAATTGTACATAATTTTTACCAAACATTTTTTACTTTCACTAAAACAAAAGTTTTCCCATATTTATTAATAGATTACCTATAAGTGAAAACGCATTTACACTCTTTTTGCATGATACTTTCCATCTTTAGTCAATGCACAGTTAATATGGTGCCGTATAGTTAATAACGTAATATACAAAAACCCTTTTACTCTTAAAGGGAAGGGTGTAATTCCGCTCAGTCAAATATTAGAGCAAACATTTTGATTCCAATATCTAAGGGTAGACAGTTTTCTTCTCCTTGATTGTTCTACTTCAGGCAAGCGACCTGGCCTCCTCACCCATTCGTAGTACCATGGGATCAATATGACATTTCCCTCTTCTATCCAATCCCATATTCTGTTTCATCCCTCTAACTTGCAAGGGATGTAACGGGGTAGACACTTATGAACTCGATAGAGAGTAGGTAACTATCTTCACGTAGGTCTATTCCTAGTATCACAGGATCAATTTGGCCTTTCCTTTCCTACCAAACGCGTCGTCTCAGAATATCCGGGTCTCAGAAAATCCGGCACGAACCCGCAGAAAACAGTTTCAAAATATCCGCAAGGAAAATGAACCCCTACAATGAGTTACAAATTACCCGAGAGGTCTATTTGACGGTCTCGAAACATCCACAAGAAAGGTCCGCAAAGGTAGGGTTTATATCTCAAAAAACATTGTGGAGATGCGGCCTAAGCTACGAGTATGGTTTAATATAGATTAGAATCGCCGCACACTGGAAAAACGACTCGGAAAATGCTAACAAAGAAAACAGTTGAAATGACCAATTTACTGGGGTTCGAATTTCACCTACAAACTTACTTACAGTTAACCTATCGAAAACGGTATATCGTTAAAATATAAATTAGATTGCTGCTAACTTATAGAATCTGTTACCACCAGCCAAGAAAGATAGTTGTGGATAACTGACTAATTTAGTTCAGTGTAACAAAACGTGAGACTTACAGCAGGCCTACGTCACCCAGGTACTACAAAGGGTCACGCACTCCCAACTGGTGCCAACAAAGAACGTTTGCGTTTTTTTAAAATTTCTCCAGCAAAGTCCATGACCAGAGTACGCCGTGGATATTAGGAGACTCGTCGACCAGGTAGTAATCGCGGATAGTTAGGGTTTCTCTGGAAATCAGATTTCCTGAGACTCCGATACTTTAAGACGCAATCCTAACTAATCCCATCCACTCTCTCTTATAGAGTTGCGACCGTGTAACTTGCTACCAAGCTGTTAGCTTACTGTGCCGCATATGACCCCTTGTTCCAGAGGAAAGTATTAATGCGTGTCAAAAATATAATCTGCCAGAGCCCCATATTGGCCTAGTGTGTATTAGTGTACCACTAATTTCTCGCTGCTACTACGGGGAGGTATAGGGTTGGACTTTTAGCAATCATTTATTTATTTTTGTATTTATCAAAATTACTTACTTCTAAACTTTATTTTTTAATTTATTTAATTTATTTATTTATTTTTTTTTACTTCAAAATCAGCTACATGGCTTATCAGGATTTAAAATTAACTAATTATACAATCGGTCTGTAGCGCCTGTGTGGCGTTTTTGTTCACTCCAAGTTATTTACATAGTTCAATGCACTTGAAAGTTTTTTCAAGTCACCACTGTTTTTTAATTCATCAAGGACATTTTTTATTTTCTGAACGAGTTTTCTATTACGTTTTTCCATTTTCTTTCCATTTCTCCAAACTCCTTAGATTTTAAAATGAAAGATTATTCTATAGTTATTATTTTTAGATTCTCTATGAGGGTGTCTTCCTTCCAACCAAGGCATTTAACTTGGGGATCCGTAAACATTCCATATGTGACGTGGTATGGCAGCACTTTACAACCACTTCTGAATCAAACAGTCAAAAAATTCTGTTAGGTTGACGTTGTCTTCTGGAGCGTCCCCCTTAGTAGTGAGCCAGGCACCATCAATATGTTGAAGTGGGATGTGAACCAACGCAGCACATATTCTGCCTGTCTGTGACCCGTCTTGATTTTCTTTATATGACGTAAAACCAATTTTTGAATTTTTCTCCATTTATTTTGGCTGAAATGAAATTAGCATCCTGAGATTACTGTATTTGCTAGTACACATTGAACCGCTGAAATCATTGGTACTTCAAAGTCAAGTATCATTGTGGAAGGCGTTCATGAAGGAAAAGATTCGTTTATAGTCATAACCATGGGAAGTACGTGTCTTCAGTTGTGTCAGGGAGGAGAGAATGCAGAGCACGCCAGACGGGTGTTTCTGTCTCAGAACTTCCAATGTCCACGTAAAT
The DNA here is from genome assembly GCA_036971475.1 of Prosapia bicincta. Lineage (NCBI taxonomy): Eukaryota > Metazoa > Arthropoda > Insecta > Hemiptera > Cercopidae > Prosapia > Prosapia bicincta. The sequence goes on along the minus strand of JBAIZL010000007.1, from coordinate 4,371,825 downwards.
AGTGTACAGCTGACAACTGCTTGGGACAACTCTTACAGTAGGCCCTACCGTCGAAAACGTAACAGTTGTGTCAGGGAGGAGAGAATGCAGAGCACGCCAGACGGGTGTTTCTGTCTCAGAACTTCCAATGTCCACGTAAATAGTGTACAGCTGACAAAACTGCTTGGGACAACTCTTACAGTAGGCCCTACCGTCGAAAACGTAACAGTTGTGTCAGGGAGGAGAGAATGCAGAGCACGCCAGACGGGTGTTTCTGTCTCAGAACTTCCAATGTCCACGTAAATAGTGTACAGCTGACAACTGCTTGGGACAACTCTTACAGTAGGCCCTACCGTCGAAAACGTAACAGTTGTGTCAGGGAGGAGAGAATGCAGAGCACGCCAGACGGGTGTTTCTGTCTCAGAACTTCCAATGTCCACGTAAATAGTGTACAGCTGACAACTGCTTGGGACAACTCTTACAGTAGGCCCTACCGTCGAAAACGTAATAGTTGTGTCAGGGAGGAGAGAATGCAGAGCACGCCAGACGGGTGTTTCTGTCTCAGAACTTCCAATGTCCACGTAAATAGTGTACAGCTGACAACTGCTTGGGACAACTCTTACAGTAGGCCCTACCGTCGAAAACGTAACAGTTGTGTCAGGGAGGAGAGAATGCAGAGCACGCCAGACGGGTGTTTCTGTCTCAGAACTTCCAATGTCCACGTAAATAGTGTACAGCTGACAAAACTGCTTGGGACAACTCTTACAGTAGGCCGGCCCTACCGTCGAAAACGTAACAGTTGTGTCAGGGAGGAGAGAATGCAGAGCTCGCCAGACGGGTGTTTCTGTCTCAGAACTTCCAATGTCCACGTAAATAGTGTACAGCTGACAACTGCTTGGGACAACTCTTACAGTAGGCCCTACCGTCGAAAACGTAACAGTTGTGTCAGGGAGGAGAGAATGCAGAGCACGCCAGACGGGTGTTTCTGTCTCAGAACTTCCAATGTCCACGTAAATAGTGTACAGCTGACAACTGCTTGGGACAACTCTTACAGTAGGCCCTACCGTCGAAAACGTAACAGTTGTGTCAGGGAGGAGAGAATGCAGAGCACGCCAGACGGGTGTTTCTGTCTCAGAACTTCCAATGTCCACGTAAATAGTGTACAGCTGACAAAACTGCTTGGGACAACTCTTACAGTAGGCCCTACCGTCGAAAACGTAACAGTTGTGTCAGGGAGGAGAGAATGCAGAGCACGCCAGACGGGTGTTTCTGTCTCAGAACTTCCAATGTCCACGTAAATAGTGTACAGCTGACAACTGCTTGGGACAACTCTTACAGTAGGCCCTACCGTCGAAAACGTAACAGTTGTGTCAGGGAGGAGAGAATGCAGAGCACGCCAGACGGGTGTTTCTGTCTCAGAACTTCCAATGTCCACGTAAATAGTGTACAGCTGACAACTGCTTGGGACAACGCTTACAGTAGGCCCTACCGTCGAAAACGTAACAGTTGTGTCAGGGAGGAGAGAATGCAGAGCACGCCAGACGGGTGTTTCTGTCTCAGAACTTCCAATGTCCACGTAAATAGTGTACAGCTGACAACTGCTTGGGACAACTCTTACAGTAGGCCCTACCGTCGAAAACGTAACAGTTGTGTCAGGGAGGAGAGAATGCAGAGCACGCCAGACGGGTGTTTCTGTCTCAGAACTTCCAATGTCCACGTAAATAGTGTACAGCTGACAACTGCTTGGGACAACTCTTACAGTAGGCCCTACCGTCGAAAACGTAACAGTTGTGTCAGGGAGGAGAGAATGCAGAGCACGCCAGAAGGGTGTTTCTGTCTCAGAACTTCCAATGTCCACGTAAATAGTGTACAGCTGACAAAACTGCTTGGGACAACTCTTACAGTAGGCCCTACCGTCGAAAACGTAACAGTTGTGTCAGGGAGGAGAGAATGCAGAGCACGCCAGAAGGGTGTTTCTGTCTCAGAACTTCCAATGTCCACGTAAATAGTGTACAGCTGACAACTGCTTGGGACAACTCTTACAGTAGACCCTACCGTCGAAAACGTAACAGTTGTGTCAGGGAGGAGAGAATGCAGAGCACGCCAGACGGGTGTTTCTGTCTCAGAACTTCCAATGTCCACGTAAATAGTGTACAGCTGACAACTGCTTGGGACAACTCTTACAGTAGGCCCTACCGTCGAAAACGTAACAGTTGTGAAGTATCTTCACCTCCAAAAATCATCATTCTGTTGTCCTTATAGTTTTATCAGGATAATAAAAACTTCTTCCATCGTTCCGATTGATCCTCTCCTGTGTTGCCACAAAACACTTTTGATGGAATCATATTTTGGCACTTCAGTTACGAGATCAGGCCGTTGAGAATAAAGACCAGAAAATACGATAGACTATTGGATAAGATCATTTAATGGATCCAATATTGGTTTAAAGGAATAGTTTAGTTGATATATATCAGTATTCAATAGTATTCAATAGTTACCAAGGTGGCAGATTGCTGGGTCGCAAGTGGCACGGGTCGCAACTGACATGACACCGGGCATAAAGGGGTGGAAATCTACAGAGTAAGTCTACTTGACGTAAATACAGCCCTTTTCTCGAAGGACTTAGTCATACTATCCTGCTCTCAGTCTGAGATATTAGTTATACTTTCCTGCTCTCAGTCGGAGATATTAGTTATACTTTCCTGCTCTCAGTAGGAGATATTATTTATGATTTCCTGCTCTCAGTAGGAGATATTATTTATACTTTCCTCCTGTCAGTAGGAGATATTAGTTATACTTTCCTCCTCTCAGTAGGAGATATTATTTATACTTTCCTGCTCTCAGTAGGAGATATTAGTTATACTTTCCTGCTCTCAGTAGGAGATATTATTTATACTTTCCTGCTCTCAGTAGGAGATATTGTTTATACTTTCCTCCTCTCAGTAGGAGATATTAGTTATACTTTCCTGCTCTCAGTAGGAGATATTAGTCGTACTATCTTGTTCTCAGTAGGAGATATTAGTCATACTTTCCTGCTCTCAGTGGGAGATATCAGTCGTACTTTCCTGCTCTCAGTAGGAGATATTAGGCATACCTTCTTGCTCTCAGTAGGAGATATTATTTATACTTTCCTGCTCTCAGTAGGAGATATTGTTTATACTTTCCTCCTCTCAGTAGGAGATATTAGTTATACTTTCCTGCTCTCAGTAGGAGATATTAGTCGTACTATCTTGTTCTCAGTAGGAGATATTAGTCATACTTTCCTGCTCTCAGTGGGAGATATCAGTCGTACTTTCCTGCTCTCAGTAGGAGATATTAGGCGTACCTTCTTGCTCTCAGTAGGAGATATTAGTCATATTTTCCTGCTCTCAGTAGAAGATATTAGCCATAATATCCTGCTCTCAATAGGAGATATTAGTCGTATTTTCCTGCCCTCAGTATTAGTCATAATTTCGTGCTCTCAGTAGGAGATATTAGTCACGCTTTCCTACTCTCAGTGGGAGATATCAGTCGTACTTTCCTGCTCTCAGTAGGAGATATTAGGCATACCTTCTTGCTCTCAGTAGGAGATATTAGTCATATTTTCCTGTTCTCAGTAGAAGATATTAGTCGTACTATCTTGTTCTCAGTAGGAGATATTAGTCATACTTTCCTGCTCTCAGTGGGAGATATCAGTCGTACTTTCCTGCTCTCAGTAGGAGATATTAGGCATACCTTCTTGCTCTCAGAAGGAGATATTAGTCATATTTTCCTGCTCTCAGTAGAAGACATTAGTCGTACTATCTTGTTCTCAGTAGGAGATATTAGTCATACTTTCCTGCTCTCAGTGGGAGATATCAGTCGTACTTTCCTGCTCTCAGTAGGAGATATTAGGCATACCTTCTTGCTCTCAGTAGGAGATATTAGTCATATTTTCCTGCTCTCAGTAGAAGATATTAGCCATAATATCCTGCTCTCAATAGGAGATATTAGTCGTATTTTCCTGCCCTCAGTATTAGTCATAATTTCGTGCTCTCAGTAGGAGATATTAGTCACGCTTTCCTGCTCTCAGTGAGAGATATCAGTCGTACTTTCCTGCTCTCAGTAGGAGATATTAGGCATACCTTCTTGCTCTCAGTAGGAGATATTAGTCATATTTTCCTGCTCTCAGTAGAAGATATTAGCCATAATATCCTGCTCTCAATAGGAGATATTAGTCGTATTTTCCTGCCCTCAGTATTAGTCATAATTTCGTGCTCTCAGTAGGAGATATTAGTCACGCTTTCCTACTCTCAGAAGGAGATATTACTCACACTATCTTGTTCTCAGTAGGAAATATTAGCCATAGTATTCTGCTCTCAGTAGGAGATATTAGTCACACTTTCCTGCTCTCAGTAGGAGATATTAGTCGTACCTTCCTGCTCTCTGGGAGATATTAGTTAAAATTTCCGGACGTCTTACTACTAAAGAAGGAAAAATATTAGTTTTCTGATAGTCCTAGTTGTATTTATTCAATTGTATATTTGCTTGTATATGAGACTTCCGTGTTCAGGACACGTACTTGATTTCGTTATTTTAATTCTAGGATCGCTGTTATCACACTGCTGTTAAGACAGAACGCTGTTATCAGTAACAGGAAAGTTACTGTTTGATCGGGAAAGTCCTAAAAGTTTTTAAATATATCAATTTAACCAAAACGTCTGACCTAGTAATAATTCCACTATTGTTAATGTTTTACTTTTTTTAGTATTTTGGTTGGTTACTTTGTCACATAAATACAAAATTGTAATCTACGTTTTGGACAACTAATCCTTACGGCCGCAAGAACCACCAATTGACACAACAAAGCTCAGTGTTAATACACTTGTTAGTCAGCGCACAATATATTACGACCTCTATTGTTACAAAAAAGCAACTCGCTGCGGGCATTCTTAGCACACGTTAAGAACCCATAATCAGCGAGCTGATAACAATCAGTTACGGAACGAGAGGTCGATCGTCCCTACTCGAGTTCAGTACTATCGATTGCAACATTCGCTATGGTTGAGCAAAATAGTATCGCACATAGCATCAGCCGACGCAACCAGCTCTCGGAATGTATGAGATTAAAGTGTGATGAACCCTCTCTGACCGGACGGGGGTTACAGCCGTGTGTTGCGCGTGGGGTGGTTGACAGGTTCATAGTATGAGGCTAAAAAATTAGGAAAACGTAGTTTCTTCTTTATGATTAAAAAAAAGTTTATTTCTATAAGATCTTCCAATATATTATCTCACGACACTGTTTTTGTCGATCATAAACCTTAAATAAATTACAAAATGTTTATCGAGGAGTTTCTTCAAATTACCAAAATTCAACTAACCAAAATATACGCACACAATTTATGCAACCTTCAACTAACCAAAATACGTGGCATTCAAATATTCGTAAGTGCACGAACTTCAACTAACTAAAGTGCACGTACTTCAACTAACCAAAGTACACGGTCTTCAACTGAAAGAAATGTTGTGGATTATAGTCTTTTCGTTCCGCAGGCGTTCATCGCAACCCTTGAAGGTTACAAATGGGAAGTAAAATTTCTTAAAGTATCTAAAATTAGTAGTTTTTAATAATACCTTTAAATTATTTGTTAAAATGCTACGGCTTAACTTTATCGTTATTAAAATAAATGTAATGCAGCAATATTATTCGGTTTGAATAGACCATAGATCGTAAAGTATCTTATTATAATTGTAAATAGTCGGATAATACGCAACATTTCTTTCAGTGGAAGTCCGTATATTTTTGTTAGTTGAAGTCCGTGAACTTTGGTTAGTTGAAGTACGTGCACTTTCGTTTAGTTTAACGTCGCGTATTTTGGTCAGTTAAAAGCTGCGTACGTTTTGGTTAGTTGAATCTCGGTCATTTGAATGCTACCTGTGTTTATTTAGACATTTTAACAAAAATCGCTCATCTGGCGCACTTGGAAAAATGTTTGTCAATTCAATAGTAACCAGAATTGGGTTAGAATTATTAGAAATAACAATTTTTAATGTTCTAATTGTACAACGTTTTTCATAGCCTCAGGCATTTTCAAAAAAGCTGAGCTGAAAAAATGTTTAACCTGCTCTGTGAACAGATTTAAAATACTTTATTCGAACGCTCTTCTTCATAAATGTTTATGCTTAAAACTTGTTGAAGTATAACCACGTAGAAATATAACCTGTTTTATGTATATAGTCATTGAAGTATAAACTCGTTGAAGTACAACCTTGTTGAAGTATATAGTCATTGAAGTATAAACTCGTTGAAGTACAACCTTGTTGAAGTATATAGTCATTGAAGTATAAACTCGTTGAAGTACAACCTTGTTGAAGTATATAGTCATTGAAGTATAAACTCGTTGAAGTACAACCTTGTTGAAGTATATAGTCATTAAAGTATAAACTCGTTGAAGTACAACCTTGTTGAAGTATATAGTCATTGAAGTATAAACTCGTTGAAGTACAACCTTGTTGAAGTATATAGTCATTGAAGTATAAACTCGTTGAAGTACAACCTTGTTGAAGTATATAGTCATTGAAGTATAAACTCGTTGAAGTACAACCTTGTTGAAGTATATAGTCATTGAAGTATAAACTCGTTGAAGTACAACCTTGTTGAAGTATATAGTCATTGAAGTATAAACTCGTTGAAGTACAACCTTGTTGAAGTATATAGTCATTAAAGTATAAACTCGTTGAAGTACAACCTTGTTGAAGTATATAGTCATTGAAGTATAAACTCGTTGAAGTACAACCTTGTTGAAGTATATAGTCATTGAAGTATAAACTCGTTGAAGTACAACCTTGTTGAAGTATATAGTCATTGAAGTATAAACTCGTTGAAGTACAACCTTGTTGAAGTATATAGTCATTGAAGTATAAACTCGTTGAAGTACAACCTTGTTGAAGTATATAGTCATTGAAGTATAAACTCGTTGAAGTACAACCTTGTTGAAGTATATAGTCATTGAAGTATAAACTCGTTGAAGTACAACCTTGTTGAAGTATATAGTCATTGAAGTATAAACTCGTTGAAGTACAACCTTGTTGAAGTATATAGTCATTAAAGTATAAACTCGTTGAAGTACAACCTTGTTGAAGTATATAGTCATTGAAGTATAAACTCGTTGAAGTACAACCTTGTTGAAGTATATAGTCATTAAAGTATAAACTCGTTGAAGTACAACCTTGTTGAAGTATATAGTCATTAAAGTATAAACTCGTTGAAGTACAACCTTGTTGAAGTATATAGTCATTGAAGTATAAACTCGTTGAAGTACAACCTTGTTGAAGTATATAGTCATTGAAGTATAATCACGTTGAAGCATTACACAGTTAATTATTTTTAATCTTGAGTATAAAACGGTTATTGCTATTTTAAAACTGAACATAAGGGTTTTATCACCAAGAAGATTTCATTGCAATTTGTTTTTTTGGTTTTTGCCTACTTACTTTGTTAGCGCTGTAAAAATCACCCACATTTGTTACCAATGAAACCAGGCTGCATGTGCTTGCTCTTGATAATACCAGAAACCTAACTTGGTGATAGGTTTAAACAGTCTGGTTGGTGAATCATTTGCCTTTAGTGAATGTGAAACAAGAAAACTATCAATAAAAACACATTTTTCAAAAAAATGTATGTGTTTTTTAAGTTTACAAAAACCTTTTGAATTATCTGATGTTTATAAAATCCTTAATCCAGTACAAATACCAGCTTTTTGATAGGAGTTTAAACGTGGTTTATCAAGTGTAACATGCGTTAGGTTTTCCCCTGGAATAGTATTTTTAACCCCCAGTAAATGGTAATGTCTTGCAAATGTGTTTTAAAGGAGCTTTAGGTAGCCCTAGCCTATTATACATTGTATCAAAGAACGGTTCGCTAAACTGTTGCAAGGAAGAGGTTTTTATGACGGGAACTCGACACTTTATTACGGCGTGTAACAATAGCCCCCGGTTTTCGCACTTGCAACATTTTCGGCAGCTCTTGTTTGCGCAAATATTGTGCAATAACTAGCGGATAAAGATACGGTTGGAACGGTTACACATAGACATAGCACATTGCGGATCTACGCACGTGAGTGGTTCGTTGTGCCTTCGTCTACCCTACTAGGGCTTCCGTATCCTTACACACAGAAGCAAGTTAGACATATTCTGAGGAGGCATTTATCGTCAAGTGCATAATTTCACAAGAATACCTCTACTCTATTTGCTTTCCTAACCTGATGTCCTGAGGATTTCTTACGGTCACCTTAATAAAGACGTGAATCTGCCTTGATCGTGTGTTCGAAACCATGAAGGGGGAGATAGGTAAGGGATAGCGTAACTTGCAAAGAGGGCGGATAAAGTTTCGTCTTTGTTTGTCATTCTTCGTGACGGCAAAAGAACCCGAATGGTGTTGTTTTTAACGGAAAAGATCTTCAGCATAGCCTACTTTAGGTGTTGGAAGCAGCCCTGAAGATGATTTAAGTGAACACGAAATACGTATAGATAAACTTGAATTTAAATCGATTACTATCAAAGTAAAAAGTGTATGTATATATATATATATATATATATATATATATATATATATATATATATATATATATATATATATATATATATAGGTAAATTTCGCGTTTAAGTATTCAAACAATAATCTTACTTGATATTTTTCATTATTTTACTTTTTAAATCTACTTGATATTAATTTGTGTACATTAAAAGCGTGAGTGATGAGTGAATATAAGTAGACATTATTGATATTATATATATATATATATATATATATATATTAATAGGATATTATATAATAATATCAGGATAATATAATAATCAGGATTGTAATTTTCATTCCTGATGATGTTGGTACTGTTTGCCAACGAAAAGGTTTGAATATAAAATAATAAATATTCTTGTATTTGAATAACCTGTGTTGTTTTAATATATATATATATATATATATATATATATATATATATATATATATATATATATATATATATATATATATATATATATATATATAAATATCGCAAAATGTAGTTTTGTGTATTAATAAAGAACTAAGTTAAAATACAAATACAAGAATAAATGTAAATTCAATTATAATTCTTGTATTTGTATTTAAACTTAGTTATATATATATATATATATATATATATATATATATATATATATATATATATATATATATATATATATAATATAAACACTTTAATGCACTTAACAAGAATCTTACTTCGTATATTTGCGAGTCGACTTTTGAGAATTTGAATTACGAGTTCTCAATTTTTACCATCGTTTGAAACTTTCAAAAGTCGAAGATCTCGAAAAAACATATGAAAAATCTCAAATGATCTTCGAAAATGAGGACAAATAATTAAAGTTTTCTAAAGTCGACTCGCAAATATACTAAGTAAGATTCTTGTTTAAGTGCATTAAAGTGTAAGTGATAAGTGCATTCAAGAAAAATGTTGCAAAGTTAACAATATACATTTTACTGCGTGCCACCTAGCACCCCTTCTAGCATTGACGTGGAAACTTCGATGTACTACAAACTATAGGACGTACTCCTGATATTAACAATTTATCATTTATATATATATATATATATATATATATATATATATATATTAAATATGGTGATATATTTTCTTGTAATATAGTTAGTAAATTAAAAATATTTCAAAAACAAGAATACTTTTAATGAATTTATTTATTCAAAGCTTTTCGCCGTTAAAATAGTACTAGCATCTTCAGGAAAATAACTATCTAATAAAATATTTTTACAAAATTAAATCATATGATTTATGAATTATTTTCCTGAAGATGCTGGTACTATTTTATCGGCGAAAAGCTTTGAATAAATATATTCATTAAAAGTATTCTTGTTTTTGAAATATTTTAAATTTATTATTTTTATTATTATTATTATTATTATTACATATATATATATATATATATATATATATATATATATATACATAACTTTACCCACGGGAATATAATTCTTGACGCTACTTCCAATATTTTCATCACGAAAAAATTAAATTTGCGAATAGAATTTTCATTTCCATCATATTTTTAGTTTATATCGATAAAAAGTTTACTTTGATGGAATTAGTGTTGTCGGTGCCCTTGAGGCGTCAACACCCGCCCACATAAGGAACGAGCGGCGAGTGTACGATATACCGGCCAGGATCGATGACCACAGCTGTAAACAATAAGGACGCGTCACGCATATATAGCAGTGGATTCTTTAGTTCCTCAAACTGGAGGGATTCAGTCGGAGCAGGTTGGCTTTGCATAAACACTTCCTGTTGCTGTATAGGAAGTTATGTGCGGGCCTAACTTCGCGTTGGCTGCAAGGAAACTACAACAACAATGATACAATTTATTAAGCAGCAAGCATGCAAAAGTTACTCAAATGTGACAAATATCTTCCTAAAACTTTCCATGTCACACATGTTTCTACAGCCAAGCTGCCATCATCAGGGACGAATGATTACTGACTTTTACTTGACAATCCAATAGAATAATCAACATAACTTTCATTAGATCATCATATAAACCAACGCGGCTTGAATAACAACTTCGTAATTTTATTTTAAATAAATTAAACTTTTTATTCGCCAATAACACTTTTATTTAATCCCTTATTGGACATTTCAATTTCAAAGCAAACATCTTCAGAGGAAATTATTAAAAACATAGCTCAACCTAAAAACAAATATTGTTTGTAATAAATCCCTCTAAAGATAATTGCTTTGAAATTGAAATGTACAAAAATGGGTAAAATAATATTGTTATTTGTGGTCAAGGGGTTTTATTTCTTTAAAATACATTATTCAAGCAATTAAGCTGAACATAGCCTCAGCTTGCTAAGTAAATTTGCTTGTAAAATTAATAACTCATAACAAAATAATGATAAACTCAAGTATAGGTAAAATTTTATAAGCAGGCACTTGGGGGCTTCGGGCTTTGGTGAGAGTCCGAGGACGAGACGAGGGTGGAGGTGCTTGCAGGTCATTTTCAAAAACATCGACCCTTGGACTTCCGCTGACTCATAGGGTTGACTCGTTACTTTGTTACTTATTAATAATTTTTAAAGTACAGTAAAAATAACAACAAATGAAAACAGGGCTTTATCGGAAGCGTGCTAATAGGGTTATTTAAGGCTTGAGACGGGTAGGCCCCCGATGACAGATTACGACAGTGCTAGATGACGGATTCATAATTTCTACCTAAGAGCAAAGTGCCAGCCTATAAAATTTCACCTTTACTCATTCACATACATAAATGTTTTCGGATGACATATTCGAAATAAATAACATATTTACATATCATATTATATTATAACTTTGCTTATTATGACTGGGCGTTATAGCTCATACTTTCGTCTACCAAGTGTATTATATCTTATAATTTCATTGGCTGTTATAGTTTATACTTATTATGTAAGAAAGAGTTCTCTAAGATTGATTGGCTTTTAGTAAATAACACTAACAAACCTCTGAACACAGATATTTTCACTCTAACCTGACGTACATTTCGGTTTCAAATGACCATCCTTAGAGGCATGCCAAATAATACTCTATGTCTTAGTCTTGTTAGTCATGCCTCTAAGGATGGCTACTTCGTAACCGAAATGTACATCATGTTAGAAGAGATTTTGCGGTTAGAGGTTTTTGAGTGTTAATTATTATGATTTGACCAGAGTAAAGTATTCAAAATGATTAGCAATGGCCAGCCTAATTTATGTGAGATTCCGCGAGGGGTGATGGACTTTGCAAAACCTGGCTTCGATTGCATGTAAATAAAGTAGTGTTATTGAAATAGTAGGCAGATTTAATCAACGGCACCGTCGAGGCCTGGCAAACCTCTTTTCAGTTATATAAAAAAAAAAAATTGAAAGCCAATTCCTAATTAGGACAACAAAGAAAATTTTTATTTGAGTTACTTTTTATTAAAAAGTTACAAATAAACCACTACCTACTGTCCGTAACAAAAATTTGGAGACTCGAGTTTGGCGGCTCAAATCTAAACTATGCTGTCAATGTTTACCAATTGAAAAGCAAAAAAATCACCATTCTGTTCTGCATTGATGGATTTACTTTCACTCTTATATCAAAGCATAACCGAACAAAGTCACTGTTTTTGTAGTCTTTAAAAAAAAACTTCAAATTTAAAAATTTTAAAATAATAAATCTGTGATCCGAATTGTCTAATATTTTAATATGATATTCAAAAAGGTTTTGTAAACATAATTTATTAGTTTCAGAGTTTTTGACTTACTAGAAACGTTTTTAAAGTACTTTTTGTTGAACAACGTTTTTTCGAGAATCATTCATCGGATGGTGTCAACCAATATACCGTGGGAATTTTTTAATTTTGCATACTCCATTACATATGTTATTGTTAAAATTACAGTTAGGTGTTAATTTTACGTCGAATTTTATTTGAAATCAAACTACTGTGCGCTCAGACGTGAACGGCGGCACCAGAGCCTTGCCCGCCAGCCGTAATAGTACGTCGTCTACATAGTAGTAGTATATACTCTGTATGTATGTATGTATATATATATATATATATCTACATAGTAGTAGTATATACTCTGTATGTATGTATGTATATATATATATATATATCTACATAGTAGTAGTATATACTCTGTATGTATGTATGTATATATATATATATCTACATAGTAGTAGTATATACTCTGTATGTATGTATGTATATATATATATATATATATCTACATAGTAGTAGTATATACTCTGTATGTATGTATGTATATATATATATATATATATATATATCTACATAGTAGTAGTATATACTCTGTATGTATGTATGTATATATATATATATATATCTACATAGTAGTAGTATATACTCTGTATGTATGTATATGTATATATATATATATATATATATATATATATATATATATATATATAAATATAAAATACGTTTTCTTGTTTAATAATTTAAAACAACACAGGTTATTCAAATACAAGAATATTTATTATTTTAAATCCAAAGCTTTTCGTTGGCAAACAGTACCAACATCATCAGGAATCTCTGATGATGTTGGTATTGTTTGCCAACGAAAAGCTTTGGATTTAAAATAATAAATATTCTTGTATTTGAATAACCTGTGTTGTTTTAAAATATATATATATATATATATATATATATATATATATATATATATATATATATATATATATATATATATACTTTACATATATATATATATATATATATATATGTATATACTTTACACACACATATATATATATATATATATATATATATATATATATATATATATATATATATATATATATATACTTTTCAAATATATTCACTATATATATTTCAAATATTTATTCATTATTTTTATTCTTGAATTTTGTAGTCCATTACGTTCGGTGAATCTTATTAATCACTTAAACAATAGTTTATGACTATCTGAACTTTTTATTTAGTAAATTTGTTAAAACTTACTGAGGCTCAGTAAGTTTTAACAAATTTACTAAATAAAAAGTTCGGATAGTCATAAACTGTTGTTTAAGTCATTAACATTATTTTTAATTTAAAACGTTGATGTGTTTATTTTAGAATCGAACTGTATGGCTACATGTTTGAAATCCAGTAGCGAATGGATTAAATCCAACTTTTTTAAATTTAATTAATGAATTAGTATTTGAAGAAACTGAATTAACCTCAAGTATCATCCACTACAAGTTAAAGAAAAAATGTATTCGAACATGAGTGGATGAATAAAAAGTATTTTATTAACGATTGAAAATTTGAACAAGACATATAAATAAATATATAGGGAGAGTGTGAACTAATAGAAAGAACTGGCTAGTGCATTGAAATGTCCTTTTGGTTTACCGTTCAGTTCAGTTCGACTCGGTGACTTTGTATTCACGAGCAGTTATACAGCACGAAAGTAAAGCAGTTGCAAATGTGTTTGTAGATCAGGCTGCGATACTCATTTATCACGATTTTACTATTCATAAAACTGCTCTGCTTCGGCGGGTTTGTGCCCGATTAGCTCTAATAACATTTCCAGACTAAGCGCCTGTAGTTTAAGACTTGGTACAGTTTTCTGTTTATAGTTTACTAGCTTTTGCTAGCGGATACGTCATATCAAAGTTTTTACTAAAGTCGGTTATGTCTAGTAGGCCTAGTAAGGTGCTCAAATAATTCCATCCATGCGAGGTTTTTATGGTTACTGTTCAATGCAATATTAAATATTGTTGCATTCATAATTTATTACGTAATAATGTGAAAGTATCTAACCTGGTCTTGTTTTGAAATGTCTCGATGGAAAAATATTTTAAACTAATTTTCGCTTAATAAAAGTACGGAGCATATGTCGTAACCTGTTGAAGGAATGCTAGACGAATTCAAATCTTAGATTTACGATAATGTTAGGGGAACCCGGCGCACGTGTATTCTGTAAATTATGGCTCTATGGAATATTTGTTTTTTTTTAAGTAAAAGGTTATGGACTGGCTGTGCCTTTATTAGGAGGTATGTGTCCCTCGTTGCAACCCACACTAACAACAATATAAACACAGCAACACTATGACACACACATAAACAAACTATTATACAACGCTGTAACAAGTCTACAAAAGAAACATGGCAACCCTGTTAATCTTCCCTGAAAACCATTCGTTCCTGACTGGATGACAGCGCTGATGAAAATCCAATATCTCTTTGACCTTGATAGGAAAAATACCTCTGTAATTTTAATCCTACTAAAACTTACTGAATATAAATTAAAATCCAATGCTTAGCCTTGTACAAATTGTATTGACTGTACGTGCATAACCACCTATGAATTCGTGATTCAAAACAGTAAACAAAATAGCAATGAATTCGGTTTTAGAATGGTTTGTCAGGCCTCCATGGTGCCGTTGATTAAACCTGCCTACTATTTCAATAACACTACTTTATCTACATGCAATCGAAGCCAGTTAGCGATAAAATAAAGTTGCACAGTCGATATATATGCATCACCTGTACAACACATATAGGAACACACCGTTTGTACACGCAACGCACATCCTACCTTTCCACTTTATTTATCGATTCTAATTCATAGTTTTTTGAAACATCACTATCTGTATTCATTCGATAGAGGCGAACGCATTTGCATTGCATACTAGACAAACATCGATATGTGACTCACCCAACATGGTATCGATGGCCGTCCACACACCTGTTCGGAGACAAATTTGCTACACTAATATCTTCGCCCTTTGTGCGCGCGCAATTATATTCTATTGCTGACATAAAGTCTGTATTTAACGCGTGTAAATCCAGCCGCTGAATAGTGGCTTCGCAGACGCTATCTGCTCAGCACGACGCGCTTTTGCCCATTTAGAAGGCGCGAGTTATGGTGCAGAAACAGAGGTTCTGCCGCGTCGCGTTTAGGAATGTTGCCTTTTGGTTTTGGGTCAGTCGCATTTTGACTTTATTGCCTTACTGTACTGTATATTTGAGTGGCTAAAAATTGTCAATTACTTTTAAAACAGGCCAATTTAATAATTTTAGCGTTACTAGAATTATTTGACTATTCTTTTGCTAGAAAGAATCCTTTTCTAATCTTGAATTTATCAAACACACGTAAAATGATTGAGATACGATTTTAATTATAAATGTATATATAGGCCTATATATATATATATATATATATATATATATATATATATATATATATATAATATTTTTTCTTGTGTGTTTAGGCCCTAATACAAAAATATGGGAAGGCAGAAATACAAGAATATTTTATTGTATTATACAATTCATTTTAAAGCTATTCGTGGGAAAACAGTACCTACATCATCAGCAATAATATAGAATATCATACAAATAATTAATTGTTAGATTATACTCAAAAAACAATGTTGCTAAATCTATTATAATATTATTATGTATATATATTGAATTTTTAATGTATTAAATGAGAGGAAGAAAGAGAGAGTAGAGAAAGAACTAGAGAGAGAGAGAGAGAGAGAGAGAGAGAGAGAGAGAGAGAGAGAGAGAGAGAGTAGAGAAAGAACTAGAGAGAGAGAGAAAAGAGAGAAGGAGCTTACTAATGACAATATCGTACCTTTTATAAACAAGAATATTTATAAAATTAATGACTTCAAGCATTTTATCCGTTTGATATCTTGAGATTATCATGAGCCTCATCTGATAATTTGAGAATGGGGTTTTATATAATGCCAATTTATTATATTGAATTAAAAACTTTAAGTCAATAATTTTGTTATTATTCTTGGTTATGAAGTATATATTTTTTAATCTGACTCTCTTTCTCTGTCTGCCCTTCCTCTGTTTATCTGCCTCTCTCTCTCTCTCTCTCTCTCTCTCTCTCTCTCTCTCTCTCCCTCCACACATATGTTTTTAAAATTGTAATTAATATTTATGTATCAATATGTTTTCATTTATATACTAATATTAATATTTTCATTTAATATTTTTCTTTTTCCATTTATCATTCACCAAAGATTTTCATCAATTCGTTACATTGACATTGCCAAAAGCCCCTTTCACCAGTCAAACGTTCAGGTTCTTGCAAAGACGGTACATTAAACGCGTGAACAACTTTGATATTATTCAGTTAGCGTTGCTCTTATAAGATCAACTATCTTTTCCAATTACAATTTCTATTTTAACCTTCCGTCCAATCCTCTTCCAATGTTTTATCTACTTCTTCCAAATTATCCCTCTAAGATCTTCAAGTTTGACAATTTTTTTTTATTCTATATGGTTCCATTTCATATACTTCTTGCCTACACTCCCCTTCCGGGCATTTAACGATCGGAAGATTTTTATACGAGCTTCCATACTAGTTCGGAGGCAGATGTCCCTCAGGAAAGGACAGTTGCCAACCTTCTCAAATTATGGAGATACCTCTTCCTAAATTATTTGCCTCCTCTAATTTACTTCATCTCCCTTATCTTTTGTACAAGGTTTTTATTTCCTCCCGCTTCTTGTTTTGAAGCGAAAATTCTTATAATATATATTCTTATATATATGTTAGGCCTAAGGAAGCCTAAACTCGGTGAAAACATTAATATAAATAAGCTACAAGTTAGTCTTGTGGTAATTTCCTCAGGAGAAGATTGGTTTGTAGTCGAAAGGTACGTCAGGACATAATACAAAGTTTTTGCTTCTGATTTAAGAGGTTTTAGTCACTTATAATTTTGAAAAATGTCACCTTCGTGGCTCCAAGTCATTACAATCTAGCGATTCAACCTTTTGGCTATAAGGGC
>JBAIZL010000007.1:4334555-4349555 GCA_036971475.1 Prosapia bicincta | reverse complement strand
AAGGGGCTCATGGCCAGGATATTTGTGAAGGGGCTCATGCCCAGGATATTTGTGAAGGGGCTCATGGCCAGGATATTTGTGAAGGGGCTCATGGCCAGGATATTTGTGAAGGGGCTCATGGCCAGGATATTTGTGAAGGGGCTCATGGCCAGGATATTTGTGAAGGGGCTCTGCCCAGGATATTTGTGAAGGGGCTCATGGCCAGGGCATTTATAACATTTATTTCCTTTCTAACATTACCCCTATTTATTTTTTAAAAGGACACGTGTCCAGGAACCAAAACGTTTTTCAACTAAGCACATATCTGCTTCAAATCAAAATAATTTTGGACTATTATTAATCATGTTGTAGATTAAACAAAGGTTGTTAACTTACTACTTACTTAATAGCCAACGCCCACCCTTCGCTGTTGAGCCATTTGGTGACGCGCTGACCAGTATAGGCGAAGAAGTGGGTCATCATCATCTCCGGAATGGTCGAGCGCATTGTATCGTGTCCACAGAGAGGGCATTCTGGTGTTGGGAGCACACCGATGCGATGTAGATGGGCGGCCAGGTAGTCGTGGCCGGTCTGCATTCTGAACTTGGCAACGTCTACAGCTAGTGGAAGTCTGTGGTCGATGGTTCCTGTGGTGACAAGGTTTTCCCATTTTCTTCCTGCTGATTGCTGTGTGAGGTGCACAAAGGTTGTTAACGCTTTATAGCATTTCTTTCCTAACATCACCCTACATATTTTAAAAAGAGCAGATGTCTAGCAACTACAATATTTTTACAACCAAACATAGATGCTTGTTTGTCCTAAAAAACTGCAAAAAGAGGACAAACGCTTTTTCAAAAATAAACCAATCAAATATTTGTGGTTGTATAATCTTTGAGTATTATTTATCAGGATCCTATAGAAACCATAGTCTAAATTACATTTCCCGTAGGCCTAATGGCGTGTAAGTAATAACTAAGCTGGCTTCTGAATTAAGATTATAAATAAATAAATAACTGCAAACAAACTTCAAAGAACAATATATTTTACTGTCATACGGTTTTCAATGATATGTCATCATCATCAGTGACACTATTACAAATTTAAAACTGCCCCTCAACTCACAGTTACAGTTGTAAATTTTTAATAGTGTCACTGATGATAAGTAATTGAAACGCGTATGACAATAAAATATATTGCTTTGTAAGTTGTAGTGTAGCTATTTGTCTAATGGCGTGTTGGTAGAATAGACATGTTCATAGGTCTCCTTTTATCGAATATTATGTTAAAAATATTCCACTTGTAACCGTTGCTTCTATTTACCCAGTAAATGTAAGGCGAAGGGAAATACCAACGGGTGCGTCGTAAGTTTCAGTCGCTGAACTGGACTTGATACAGTTTCGTATAGAACGAGACAAATTTGCATCCCGACTGTGTAATTCCCCATAATGAACCCGACTGACGGCGAGAAACCTGTTTGCATTCGATTTATGTCGAGATGATTGGAAAAATGACATTTCAGTAGAAGAGAGAGCGAGAGAGAGAGAGAAAAAAAGAGGAGCGGATTGATTGCTGACGGTAGAGAGAGAGAGAGAGAGAGCGAATGTTGTTGATTTTCTAAAATACTGGTGTAGGCTAATTGTGGGTTTTGGTGATTATAAGAACTTAGTTAATGATACGTTTGGTGGCGTCAGGTTGGCCACACTGTTGCTGTGTAGATTTACGGCCGTACCAACGTTTCGGATCAATTTTTACTTTCTAATAGAGTTTAAACGTAGATGATCGTTTGGAACATTGGTGATTTTGATAAAATAATAATTTCTAACTCCATATATTAAAATTAAACTAATTGAAAAATATTTAAAACTTATTTCGTAC
Source organism: Prosapia bicincta (assembly GCA_036971475.1). Classification (NCBI taxonomy): domain Eukaryota; kingdom Metazoa; phylum Arthropoda; class Insecta; order Hemiptera; family Cercopidae; genus Prosapia; species Prosapia bicincta. Next base: position 4,347,701 of record JBAIZL010000007.1, on the reverse strand, counting down.
CCCCTTAAACTCTTTTTTTGTTATCGCTATGTAGTCACGTGGTGATGTACTGGAGGATAATTTTATTTTGTTGAGAGAAATTAAAATGAAGAAAAATAAAAAAGCTTTAGAACATATTTTGCGTTTTCTAAAACAGACAGAAGTAAAAGTCATCAGGATATAGCAACTGCTCCAGCTGGAGCTAAGCTTGTGAGAATAACTTTCTACTGCATCCCTCTGGAAGTATATCTGATGAAACAAGGGTCCACTCAAGCATTGCACTCTCGTAAGGGTAGAAACGTGTCGCAGGGAGCAGTACCTTTGTAGGAGAAAATCCTACATAGTGCATTATTTCAACTTTTAGTCCTTTTATTGACAGCGGTAAATATTAAAAGAGTTCACTGAAAATCTCTCTACACACTAGGTCAATAATACATACATACTAGTTTCGACAATGTTGTCGCCTTCATCTATAGTTGTATGTATTAGTAAACTAGTGTTTAGTGAGATTTTGAATTTACCATGGTGAATTGTTCTCACTAGCTAGGCTCCAATTAACTTAATATTACTTTTTATTTTACAAATTTTGTTTAGATTTTTGATAGATGTAGTATGCTTTGGATTTTAAATTTGGTTCAACTTTTTTCTTTTAAAAAAAACAACATTCTTCTTCTTTTTCATTTGTTTCAACATTTTTTTCAATATTTCTGAAAAAGTCTTTTTTTTGAAAACTCAACCATTAATCATAATTTTATGAGAAAATGTAAATATTTTAACTTTTACAAATATGTCGTATTCGCTCATTGAGAAGTAAACGCATTTTCTCACTTCCATCCTATAATTTTTAAAAAAGAATGATTAAACATCTTTAAAGATGTCTCTCGCTCTCATCCCCATCTCTCTTCTACGTTGGAAGGCAGTCGTACAAATTTTGTAAACTAAAATTATGAACAAACCTTTCCCTCTTTCTCTGTTGCTCTTGATTTTTGTTAACTTTTTTTTTGCTCGCATTTGCAGTTTAACTGTTAAATATCTCCTCTGTTCCTAGTGCCACACAATCTTCTTTAAAAAGCGAATTAATTTCAATTTTCCTATTGATTATTACAAAAGCCGATCTCTATTCCTTTCATCTCTTTCTCTTTCTTTCGTCCTCATATTCAGTTTTCCTATTCAATTTATATTCTACCACTTTAAAAGATTTTACTTTTCTACTGATTACTATCCGAAACCTCTCTCTTTCTCTCTGTCGCTCTTGATTTCTGTGTTTTTATTTTCTTTCCTAGGAACAATTTTAATTGGTTATTGCAAAAGTTTTTACTTACATTATTCGCTCTGTCTTTTGTCTTCACTCTAAACGATATCTCTTTCCAATATGTACTTTTAACTTAGAATATAAAATAAGAGTCGTTTTTATTAATTATTTTTGAAACCCTCTCTTTTTTTCTATATATATATATATATATATATATATATATATATATATATATATATATATATACCTTTCTCTCTGTTTCTCTACATTTCTGTACTTTTCTTCTAGTTCAATGTCTCTCCCTTCTTTTGCAAAAAAAGTTAATGATAAATTTTTATTGGTTTTTGGTTAAGCTACGCTCTCTCTCTCTCTCTCTCTCTCTCTCTCTCTCGCTCTGTTTCCTATTACGCTTCAACTTGTCCTCGCTTAGAACTTTTAGAAAACAACTAAACGCATTTTATAATTCCCGTTTAATTCTGTTTACCACCACCATCTATATCTCTTTTCTTTACACTAGTATTACTAATAATTTACAGAGTAGGTTTCGAGGTTGAGTTAGTGACCTTTCCCTGAGTAAAACCCTAAGCATATTGTCTACGGACGGCTTAGTGTGATTACTCTTCCGCCAAACTCTGTTGACGCTTCCTATCAGATTTCACGTCGGCCAATAATTCCTCACAGATTAGATTATTTATCAGTTATAAGGTTCCAGGATGCATGTATGTACTAAATCAGCATTACAATTACTTCACTTAAGTCCGTTCATAATTCAAAATATTAAAAAAAAGAAGGTCTCTCATTATAAATCACTGAGTTATGTTAATTTGGGCGAGGATATACGAGCAGCCCGGGCGCGATTAGCGACCACTCGGCTTCTCTAAATACGATTATGTCAACCCGAATTCGGTAGGAGTTACGGCCGGCCTTTTGTTCGGCGACGAGTTGGGCCCGTATGCTGCGGAGAATTGAGTTTTTTCTCGTAACTTTGTCGCTCGATTGGATTAAGGGTTTAAAATTTAAGACTTGATTGGACCTCCGGAATTTGCATAATAATTTCCGTTGACTTATTTGATCAGATTAGAACTAAGTTTAGAAATTTATGGTTTAATCTGTTGCGTACTAAATGTGTAGCATCAGGAGTGTGTATGGGGAAATCTCGAGTGGTTTGCTAACTGTAGAGCGAAGCTGGTTATTTATGTATACTGGAGAGGGGGTATAAGCTGCGAGGATAAAGGATCTTACGTGCTTTGGAGAAGAGGTTGTTTAATTCGATAAAATTAAATGATTTCTACAAATGTGCATTTATTACAAATATCTACAATAAAAAAAAAATAAAAAAGAGTGTTACATAGCCCTTGCAATAAAACTATGGATATGGTTTAATCCTCTAAATAGCATATCTTACAATATGGGAAAGTTTTCGAAATTGAAAGATCGGTTATTGTTTTTTACATTGTTTGACCTTATACGGCGTATCCAGACGTTAGGCGGCGCGTCGGTTGTAGATAGACGTCTGTAGAAATTAGATAACTATAGATGTTAAGCTGGACCTCCATATAGGCGTCTGTAGATGAAAAGCGACATCTCTAGATGTTAGGCGGCTGTAGATATACATCTATAGAGGATAAGTGGCTGTAAATGTTAGACTGAGCTCTATATAGGCGTCTGTAGATGAAAAGCGACATCTCTAGATGTTAGGCGGCTGTAGATATACATCTATAGAGGTTGTGGCTGTAAATGTTTGGCTGAGCTCTATATAGACGTCTGTAGATGAAAAGCGACATCTCTAGATGTTAGGCGGCTGTAGATATACATCTATAGAGGATAAGTGGCTGTAAATGTTAGACTGAGCTCTATATAGGCGTCTGTAGATGAAAAGCGACATCTCTAGATGCTAGGCGGCTGTAGATACCCTTCTAATAAGGATAAGTGGCTGTAGATGTTAGATATATCTAGATGTTAGGCGGCTGTAGATAAACATCTATAGAGGTTGTGGCTATAGATGTTAGGCTGAGCTCTATATAGGCGTCTGTAGATGGTAAGCGATATCTCTAGATGTTAGGCGGCTGTAGATATACATCTGTAGAGGTTGTGGCTATAGATGTTAGGCTGAGCTCTATATAGGCGTCTGTAGATGGTAAGCGACATCTCTAGATGTTAGGCGGCTGTAGATATACATCTATAGAGGTTGTGGCTGTAAATGTTAGGCTGAGCTCTATATAGGCGTCTGTAGATGAAAAGCGACATCTCTAGATGTTAGGCGGCTGTAGATATACATCTATAGAGGTTGTGGCTATAGATGTTAGGCTGAGCTCTATATAGGCGTCTGTTGATGATAAGCGACATCTCTAGATGTTAGGCGGCTGTAGATATACATCTATAGAGGTTGTGGCTATAGATGTTAGGCTGAGCTCTATATAGGCGTCTGTTGATGATAAGCGACATCTCTAGATGTTAGGCGGCTGTAGATATACATCTATAGAGGATAAGTGGCTGTAAATGTTAGGCTGAGCTCTATATAGGCGTCTGTAGATGATAAGCGACATCTCTAGATGTTAGGCGGCTGTAGATATACATCTATAGAGGATAAGTGGCTGTACATGTTAGGCTGAGCTCTATATAGGCGTCTGTAGATGATAAGCGACATCTCTAGATGCTAGGCGGGTGTAGATACCCTTCTATTAAGGATAAGTGGCTGTAGATGTTAGATATATCTGTAGATAAACATTCTAGATATTAGGTGGCTACTAATGTTAGGCCACGCCGATAGATAGAGGCCTGTAGATGTTACAACTTAAAAGGTCAATTATAGTTAGTTTTAGGTTAACGGCTATTAATGGCTGCCTTTGGACAATCACAAATTAACTTAGGTTATGTTATGAAATAACTTAAGTCGAATTCCTGTACTAGATTATATAGCAGTTGTGTTGGTTAAAAAGGGGTGTCCACATGGCAACAACCAACCACTTGACATTCCTCTAATTGTTCGGACACAATCTAATTAGCCTCTCGCTCGTTAAACACTTTGAGTTAAAAAACATTTAAAATTATTAAAAACCGAACCGCACAACCAACGTACGACATCCCTGCGCTATATTATAACTAATTATAATTCCTTCTGCCGGTAATTAACCGGTTAAATAACCGAACCTTTCACATGGTAATTCGATAAATTATTTGTATCTGTCGGGCGAACCGGAGTTTCTCTTTCCTTCCACGTGCTATATGCTTTTACTTACAATTTGGCGTTGCCACAAAATGATGATACTTTTGAAACCGGTTCGAAACGGGTTTTCGCTGCGTGAAAGTCATTCGCCTTTCAGAAACAGCTGAAGCTATGTGTCAACTGCCTTAATGCAATTCCAATAATAAAAATGCAATAAAGTGTTTATCGGCCTATTAGCTGCTTATAAAATCCAGCGCTCGCTCCAGACAGGAACTCTGCAGGTTCGGAAACTTGAGAAAACAATTAAGTAAAATAGTGATACAAAATAATGCGAAAAAGTTCATCCTATTTTTAATGTCATTTTATTATTATTATATCTAAATGAAAATACCACAATTTAAGCTACTGTAGCCAACAAATGACGTAAAAGTACTGCATAGCGAACTCTCTGACTTAAACCTACTCTCTTTTGGTGTTCTAGAGATGTAGCTTCTAGCCAAACCCTCGTATTAAAGACTTATAAGAGAGAATAGATGTAATAAAGATAGGACGTAGGAAAGAACATAATACTACAATGGTGCAGGGAGTTGACGGGAAATATCGTATGGTCAGGTTGTCACACTGGGAAAAGTCCTGCTTTACCTGGATAAAAGACCAAGGTCTATATAGTGTAGTAATTTTATTGTACTAAAATATTAGTTGTAATGACGTTTTAAAAGTTTATAAGTAAATGATAAAATTTATATTTAAAATAACAATCGCTCTATCAGAGGTTACCTTGGTGTTCAGTGGTTTTATTCCACTTAGATGGACATCTTTAATGTTTCTCATTCCTATTACTCCGGATTTACCCATTTAAAGGATAGACATGGGTGTGTTACAGAGAGGAAGAGAGTAGGAGAGCGAGGGAAAAGTAAATGAATTGGAGAAAGTGAGAAGGGTAGGAAGAAAGAAGAAGAAACAGTGGCTAGGAGAAGAAGAGGGAAAGAGTGGCAGATAGAAAGAGAGGAAAAGAGAGAGAGAACTACAGATAGAGAGGGAGAAAGATAAAAGGGCAAGGAGGAAGAAAGAGAGGAGAATGAATGGGGGAGCAGAGATAGAGAGAGATAATGGTAGATAGGGGGAGAGAGAGAGAGCGAGGGAAAAGTAAATGAATTGGAGAAAGTGAGAAGGGTAGGAAGAAAGAAGAAGAAACAGTGGCTGGGAGAAGAAGAGGGAAAGAGTGGCAGATAGAAAGAGAGGAAAAGAGAGAGAGAACTACAGATAGAGAGGGAGAAAGATAAAAGGGCAAGGAGGAAGAAAGAGAGGAGAATGAATGGGGGAGCAGAGATAGAGAGAGATAATGGTAGATAGGGGGAGAGAGAGAGAGCAAGAGAAAAGTAAATGAATTGGAGAAAGTGAGAAGGGTAGGAAGAAAGAAGAAGAAACAGTGGCTGGGAGAAGAAGAGGGAAAGAGTGGCAGATAGAAAGAGAGGAAAAGAGAGAGAGAACTACAGATAGAGAGGGAGAAAGATAAAAGGGCGAGGAGGAAGAAAGAGAGGAGAATGAATGGGGGAGCAGAGATAGAGAGAGATAATGGTAGATAGGGGGAGAGAGAGAGAGCGAGAGAAAAGTAAATGGATTGGAGAAACTGAGAAAGGCAGGACGAAAGAAGAAGAAACAGTGGCTAGGAGAAGAAGAGAGAAAGAGTGGCAGATAGAAAGAGAGGAAAAGAGAGAGAACTACAGATAGAGAGGGAGAAAGATAAAAGGGCAAGGAGGAAGAAAGAGAGGAGAATGAATGGGGGAGCAGAGATAGAGAGAGATAATGGTAGATAGGGGGAGAGAGAGAGAGAGTGAGAGAAAAGTAAATGGATTGGAGAAACCGAGAAAGGCAGGACGAAAGAAGAAGAAACAGTGGCTAGGAGAAGAAGAGGGAAAGAGTGGCAGATATAAAGAGGGTAGAAGAGAAAGAGAACTACAGATAGAGAATGAGAAAGATAGAAGGGCAAGGAGGAAGAAAGAGAGGAGAATGAATGGGGGAGCAGAGATAGAGAAAGATAAGAGTAGATAGGGAGGGAGAGGGAGGGAGAGAGAGAGAGCGAGGGAAATGTAAATGGATTGGAGAAACTGAGAAAGGCAGGACGAAAGAAGAAGAAACAGTGGCTAGGAGAAGAAGAGGGAAAGAGTGGCAGATATAAAGAGGGTAGAAGAGAAAGAGAACTGCAGATAGGGAAGGAGAAAGATAAAAGGGCAAGGAGGAAGAAAGAGAGGGGAATTAATGGGGGAGCAGAGATAAAGAGAGATAAGGGTAGATAGGGAGGGGAAAGAGAGGGATAGAGTGAGAGGTGGGCGTTAAACAGATCTGTAACCCACCATAAATTATCATAATTTATAGTAAAACGTTTATGATTCTGTTTTTATGGCTATTTAGGCCTCCTACATTGATTTAGTTTAATTTTATGAACATTCTCCGAGTAATTAGATTTGCATTCTAGATCCTTTGCATAATTAGAACCGTCTCCACTATTAAAAGCAAAATTAAAGCAGATAAAACGTTTTTATTTCAAATCGTCCATTTATAAATAAATTATTTGCAATTAGGTATTTAATGAAGTATTTAATTAGTCGGAAGTAAAAATGCTTCCTCACTTACAGTTTGTATTCCTGTGGAATGTCCAATGATAAATCTGGATTCTCTCACTAAAGACGATTAATAAACTAATAGTAATTAATATTTCCAAGAGAATCTATATTTAACGTGAACGTATTAAAAATGTGGACTTTTTCCTAGACGAACATTTCAACTTACTTTTAATGTAAAATGCAAGCGTAACATAACCTACAAATGGAGAAAACGGTTCTCGTATGAAACGATACGATATTATATAATTTAATCAAATATGTTACATTTCTGAAAAGATAGGAAAATCCATTTGGAAGAGATTTAATCTTTAACTGAAGACGTAAACAGCTGTTTGCATAAACCGTCACGTTCTGTAATCGGAAATATATTAGGAGTAATTCACACATTTCTGGATTGTAACACACTTGGTTTTCCGTGCGCATAGTCTGTGATATAATAAGGGACAACTCAAAAATATTTTTTGCTGTCGTGAAAAATTATTATTTCATTAATACTGGGGGCAACATTTAAGTGTTGTGCGAGAGAGAAAGAGAAAGAGAACGAGAGAGAGAGAGAGAGAGAGAAGGGGGAGAAAGAGAGAGAGAGAGTATATGTTAATAACATTAATAATGGTATCGAATATATATTACTTTATAATATTGTTAATGTTCCCACCTAAGGTTTACTAAAAGATTAATATTCCATGTGGGATGTTTACACATAGCATTATATTCCATGTGAGATGTTTACACATAACGTTATTATTTCATGTGGGATGATTACACATAAAGTTAATATTTCATGTGGGATGTTTGCACGTAACGTTAATATTCCACGTGAGATGTTTACAAATAACGTCAATATTTCATGTGGGATGTTTATACATAACATTATTTTCCATGTCGGTTGTTTACACATAGGTTAATATTTCATGTGCGGTGATTACACATAACGTTAATATTTCATCTGTAACGTTTACACATAAAGTTAATATTCCAATGTGGGACGTTTACACATAGGTTAATATTTCATGTGCGGTGATTACACATAACGTTAATATTTCATCTGTAACGTTTACACATAAAGTTAATATTCCAATGTGAGATGTTTACACAGAACGTTAATATTTCATGTGGGAGGTTTACACATATGACTTTAATATTCCATGTGAGAGGTTTACGCAGAACGTTAATATTTCTTGTGAGATAGTAACACATAACGTTGATATTTCCTGTGAGATTTTTACATATAACGTTAATATTTCATGTAGGATGTTTACACATATCGTTAATATTCCATGTGGGAGGTTTACACATAGCGCTAATATTTCATGTGCGGTCATTACACATAACGTTAATGTTCCATGTGAGATGTTTACACTTAACGTTAATATTCCAATGTGGGATGTTTACACATAACGTTAATATTCTAATGGGGGATGTTTACACATAATGTTAATATTCCTTGTGTGTTTACACATAACGTTAATATTCTAATGGGGGATGTTTACACATAACGTTAATATTCCATTAGAGATGTTTACACATAATGTTAATATTCCTTGTGTGTTTACACATAACGTTAATATTCCATGTGAGATGTTTACACATAACGTTAATATTCTAATGGGGGATGTTTACACATAATGTTAATATTCCTTGTGTGTTTACACTTAACGTTAATATTCTAATGGGGGATGTTTACACATAACGTTAATATTCCATGTGAGATGTTTACACATAATGTTAATATTCCTTGTGTGTTTACACATAACGTTAATATTCCAATGTGGGATGTTTACACATAACGTTAATATTCTAATGGGGGATGTTTACACATAATGTTAATATTCCTTGTGTGTTTACACTTAACGTTAATATTCTAATGGGGGATGTTTACACATAACGTTAATATTCCATGTGAGATGTTTACACATAACGTTAATATTCCAATGTGAGATTTTTACACATAACGTTAATATTCTAATGTGGGATGTATACACATAACGTTAATATTCCATGTGAGATTTTTACACATAACGTTAATTTTCCTTGTGTGATGTTTACACATAACGTTAATATTCTAATGGGGGATGTTTACACATAACGTTAATATTCCATGTGAGATGTTTACACATAATGTTAATATTCCTTGTGTGTTTACACATAACGTTAATATTCCATGTGGGATGATTACACATAACGTTAATATTCCAATGTGAGATTTTTACACATAACGTTAATATTCTAATGTGGGATGTATACACATAACGTTATTATTCCATGTGAGATTTTTACACATAACGTTAATATTCCTTGTGTGATGTTTACACATAACGTTAATATCCCTTGTGTAATGTTTACACATAACGTTAATAATTTATGTGAGATGTTTACAAATAACAATAATATTGCATGTGCGATGTGTTACAACGTTAATATTTCATTATCAGACCGTAACGCAACTGAGTTGACAATATCCACCTCCACTGAAAGGATTGAGGTTCTTCTTAATAATAAAAAAGTAAGTGTTACTATAGGAAAGTGTAACATTACAATTTTCGTTCAAGGTTTTTAGTGAACACTAGTAGTAGAAATACTAATTTTTGGTTTAATATAAATTGATACAAAATTTGTTACAATTTAATTAGTTATACAAAAGTATAAGTTTAATAGATAACAAGACTATCTTTGAATTGATTATTTTTTCTCAATATATTTAACTCTTGAAAACGCTCCTAGATATGTTTCTGAACCTGTCCTAGTGTGGTAAAGGCCGCACGAATTATCTCTTTTATAAAATTATAACGTATTAAATATTCAGCTCCGTAACATATTCCAATAGGCTCAAAATATTCTCCCAGCATATTCAACTTTTTCAATTTCATGTGTTAGTTTACTTTCTCTCTCTTTCTCTCTCTCTCTCTCTCTCTCTCTCTCTATATATATATATATATATATATATATATATATATATATATATAAATATATATATATATATATATATATATATATATATATATATATATATATAAAGTTAATAAATACTTTTTATTCATCCACACAAGTTCAAATGTAGTTTTTAAACTTTTAGTGGATGGCACTTGATGCTATCACAGTATTTTCAAATATTAATTCATTAAATAAATTTAGTTTTATATGGGAGAAAAAAGTTTCATAAAAGGGGTGAGGTATGCAATATAGTTACTTCATTTCATTTGGATTAAAATAAGGGATAACATATGATTTCATAAAACAGCTGATTTGTTGTTATAGGTTACGTGGTAGAACAGCTGTTTTAAGGCACAGATGATTTTACTTTATTTATATATCGGTTTTATTTAATAAAATTAACTAAAATACAGTTTTTGTACATTGTGCTAAATGAATAGTTTTTAATTTTTTTTTAAAATATTTTGCTACACTTGAGATACTTATTGTGTTGTCGACTTTGTGTTTGTTTAATGATTGTATATCATGTTGGTATCTTGACGCACCGGTATGCTCGTCGACTTACGTTTTGGGCATCCCACAAAGCCCAAGTAGCCGGAATCGAAGCCACTTGCGTAGGCCTAAACATAATGACGTAAAACTGCGACTGTGATGAAGGCCTTATTACAAGTGAGACGATCCGGTGATGGTCAGATCTAAAATTACGCTTTGCACAATGAATCAGAATAAATTGTTGCACATTCATGACCGCTGACATTCATTTCTGCGTGGAATAAACAATCGATTATTTGCAACCGCAGTCGTTAGGTTGTATAAGGAGTTGATAGAGTTTAACAAGGCCGTTTATAAGACAAGGCCGATTTATTGTGTTCCTAGAGGATGATGTGTATTTATTTAGTTTGCAATTATTACTTTTATAAAAGAGTAAGTGTTTCCTTAGGAAGCAATACCAATTTATTTGGTGAACAATAGTACACCTAGTTACCAACATACTTCTTAAATCTGTAATTTGTGTATCATGTCTTCAGAATATCCACTTCTTTTGAACAACATTCCTTAAGATATATTATGAATCCATTGTTGAACAACATCTATGGTAAAGGCATACTTAGGCCTATCTACTATTGAGTAATATTTTATTTCATAAGTAGGATTATGTATATCTTATAGAGCAATATTTATTTTCTTAAGATGGACTATGCATCTCTTTTTGAGAAAATTTTCTTTAGAAGAATTGTCTATCACTTACTGTGGAATATTTATTTAGACGAGTAGGATTTTGCATCTCTTAGAGCAATAATTATTTACTTGAAAACGATTATTTGTCTCTTAATAAGCAATAATGATTTTCAGTAAAAGAGAAAGAAAGAGAGACTTTTATCTGCATCCTAAGAAGAAATCTTTCGTCTACAATATACCACTTTGCTTTTAGTTTTCAATCTTTATCTGCATTCAAATTGCTTCATTGCTCTTCCATGGCCTGTCTGCCTATAATGGCATTATTTGTTGCATTCGAAGCTCTGTCCATTCTGCGATTCCGTAATCTAACGCGCTTCCAACGTAATCTAACACGCATCCAAAATAATCTAACGCGCTTCCAACGTAATCTAACGCGTTTCCAACGTAATCTAACGCGCTTCCAACGCAATCTATCTGTTATGATTATGTCGCCTTCGCAGGAAACGAGGTGACGAATAAAGGTAGAGTGAAAACAGAAATGTTAAACTCTTGGCTGTATACATTAAAATTAAAAATTTTTTTATTGTTATCACCCGGCAAAAGACCACTACTTACTGCTACTTTTCACCAGACGTATTTCTGACTAAATCAGTGCATTGTTCAGTTTTGTCCGTGTCAATACACCGATCTAGTCCGGAACGCGTGCAATATCAGTAAGTATTAAATTTTTTTGCAAAGAGATATCAATAAATATAATTGTAAAAACTCTGGAGATGGAAAACACAAGAACTGCAAGTGGGATTAAAAAGATTCGTAGATAATGCAAGATATACCGATATGAAAGTACTTGACGCAGAAGTTCACGACAAGTTTCAGACGTTTGGAAGCAGAATTTCAAAATGGTTGTTGATTATCGCTAAACCCAATATGTCCTTGTTATCTGCTTACTAGACACAACTATCGCACACGTGAGTAGATATGGTGTCGTCAATGAAGACAAATGTAAAAAACTTTGAAAAACTTAACACCAGTAAAGCTACAACCTTTTTTTTATGAATATGATTGAGCGTTTTTATGGCAAATATTTGGATATAAGTTCTCCATAATAATTACACAAAAACATCTTAAACACAAACTTAATCATACAAAGACTTGTATGTATACATCAGTCTTTGTATGTTATCCCTCTGAGGATGATTACGTGGTAACTGATATTTACATAAGGGTAAAATAAATAAAGTTTGTGGTTAAGAGATTTTTGTGTTTTTATTATTAAATTCAACCACAATTTATTCCTAATAAATAGTATAAGTTCCCCGTATGAACTGTCAGTTCTGTTCCGCAGAATAGAACCTTTATATCCAAGAACCCTGATAAATCTATAAGATTGAGGCCTCCGAGCTACGGATTGTAGCACGATACTAAGGATAGAGGTACTGACAGTAAGACACAATGGCATAGCGAGAGTAGATACAGATCGTGAATACGATAAGAAAAAACGTAAATTGTAACGCTTGTGTCACTTTGCGAAATGTGAATAGCAAGATACCAACATTGGAAAAAAATATATTGAAAAAAATGTGTAAAAAAGAGATTTGTGGTGAAGAAGAGAAATGTTTGGTTGATCATGTTTGGAATCAACAAAAGTGATATAAAGTTTCAGAGAGTAGAGGCTTTGCTCCGTAAAAGGAACGATTGTTTTGAAACATGTCAGGAAGTAAGCCCTATGCATTCAATTATTTCAGTAATTTTTAATTACAGTATAGTAAAAGTGATATAGTTGAAGAAATAAGCAGTGGTCTAGGTCAGCAAAATTGAGATTTCATACAGTTTAGATGATCCTCAAAGATGAGCTAATGCAAAAATGAAGGCGTAGCTCGTAAACCTATTAAAATAAACATGGTAACTACAAGTAAGGCCATGTCTGTACGTTAACTGTTAATACATTACTCAACCTGTCTAAATTATGTTGAGCCACCGACAGCATGGAATAACAAGCTCGTCCATAGCTTTAT
>JBAIZL010000007.1:4289555-4329555 GCA_036971475.1 Prosapia bicincta | reverse complement strand
TATATTTACATGAAATTTTTTATCATTTTTTCAAAACTTAAAAGGCAAATGTTTTTTACCTAATATAGGCATATTAGGAAAATGCACACACTATTGATAAATATTATTAAATGACGTGACAAATTGTTTTAACAACTTACAGTCCTTGCTGCTAACATTTACTGTGACTTTATATGTTGCAAACATTTTTAAAAATGAAAATCTATTTCTGACTTTTCTGTTATATTTATTTTCTTTGTGAACATTTATTATATTTAAATAATTGTTTTTCACTTTCACAAATATTTACTCTCTTATTATTTTAGAATTTTTTTGTTTGTATAAAATAATATTCTTTCTAATATTATAGTTTTTTTAAATAAAATTTAAAACTATAAAGAGCAATATTTTAGCAAGTGACTGAAAATTTTAAAAAGTAGCCTGTCGACAATCTTTACTAATTTTTCACAGCTTAATTGTCAAATTTATTACGCGCAAATACACTCTAACTCTCCCAAACCCTTAAGGGTGCGGACTTCAGCCGCTTGCACTAAGGGTGGTGGCCTCCTTCACGATCAACTCATTACTTACGTCACATGTATTCTTTGTGAGTATAAGTTTTCTTTCACTCTCTTACACGTACGCATGTGCACAACTATCCACTCCGCCACACAAAACACACACACGCACACACACACGCACACACACACACACACACTTACACACACGCACACACACACACACACACACACACACACACACACACACACACACACACACACACACACACACACACACACACACACACACACACACACACACACACACACACACACACACTTACACACTCACACACACACACACTCACACACACACACACCACACACACACACACACACACACACACACACACACACACACACACACACACACACACACACACACACACACACACACACACACATACACACACACACACACACTTACACACACACACACACACACACACACACACACACACACTTACACACACACACACACACACACACACACACTTACACACACACACACACACACACACACACACACACACACACATACACGTTGGCTATTTACTTATGGCACTCTAAAACCATATTTGTAAACTTGTAAAAGTGAACAGTTAGGCAAGCAACAGGAAGAAAAAAAAACTCAACTGGTGTTTTTTTAAGTTGTATTTTATGAATGCAACCAAACATACAAACGAGATATTATAAAAGCACACAACAAACAAATAACAACTGTGTAATTTTATTACTAGTTTCACAAAATAACTGGCCATATAATATACAGTCTTAATGTATAAATAAATAATAATATTTAGTATAATGTACAAGTTCAGATTATTTACAAAAAGTTTCTTTAAAACAAAACTATATAATACAATATTACAAAGGGTTGTATCACGGGTTCGGGTCACATGCGGGCTTCGGAATTACCTTAAGTATATTTACATAAGTAATGCCATATCGTGTATCTGTCATAGTGGTTTGGGTTAGGTTATAGTGTGTTTGTTGTACAAATGTCCAAACAGTAAGGGTTTAAAAACTTAATTCTTTCGGGTTTTAATTGTTGAATACATACATTACGCGTTTAACAACATTTATACAAGTTTTTATCGCGATTGATAATTTTTTCACATAGACTGTGAATATAGTTCTATACAAACACCTAAATCACATGAGAAATACGAGAGATACTTAAAAGAGAATAAGGGAATAATCATTTTAAACCTGTTGGTCATACATAGGTACACACACGTGCGCGCTTGCGCAAGTGTGTGACTTTACATGAGTTTATATTATATTTATTAGTCAATATGCTTTTCATAAACAAGAATATTTATAAGAATAGTGATGTGTAGGCTTTTATAAATTTGTTATTGTAGGCATTCTCAAGAGGCTATTTACCTGTCAACAATAAACAAATACCAGTTTCAATAATTGACTGGCGATGAGGCTTTTAATAATGTGAATATATTAAAGTGATTCAAAGTAGTATTTTGATAAATATTCTTGTTTGCGAAATGTGTATTGACTTTAATGATTTTGCAATTATGTCGCACGTTTTTTTAAATAAAAATCTGTCATTAAGAATTTCAAACTTCACCACCCACTCAAATCTCTTGGTAAACACAGTGTAAGCAATATTTTCTATAACTTGATTTACATTGATTAATAAACTTACGAACAAATATTTTGTGAATGTAATTTACAAATTTTGTTTGTCGATGTATTTATTTTTTTTAATTGACAAAATTATAGAAGAAATTTAAATATTTTAATAATGCTTTTCGAGTTTTTAGTTTGTGCTAATTTGACATCAGGTCAAAAGTCCTAATAAACACGAAGGAAACAAATTTAATATAAAAGTAGCCAAATTTTGATAAAATTTAAATAGCTGTACATTGAACACTTTAGGTTTGGCATTACTACAACATTAACTCGAGCCTGTATTGCAAAAATGATTTAACAATATTTGTTTATGCATGTTGATGTGCACATAAAAATGGCGACCACCAACGGCCGCGTTACCTGCCTTGGCAATCATCCGCTCTTGCATCATTATTTTCAATTTAAATAACTCGTATTGAGACTATAGTTTTATTAGCGCATGACTCATCCCGATACATTCTTTACATGCTTACCAACTCTTGAATCAAATAATGCAGCACGAATACAACAGTTTTATTGTTCCTTTGCACGTTGATTAATAGGTTTATTTTATTTATGCAAGTTGGCAATCACGCTTCTAGAGAAATACGAGTTTCCCGGTGATGTTTGTGGCCTGCGTTTACATCGTGTTGTATTAGTGTTTTCGTGTTGATGTGTTGGCAACGGCGAGGGCCAATAAAAGAAGCAATTTTCTATTGCTGATATAAAACGTCCAAAGCCACAGACTGTACAGAGAAAACCAAAATGTTTTTCACTAGAAGCAGAAACTAAAACAAAAAAAAAAAAAAAAATTAAGAAAACGTACTGTTCATAAAATACATTTTAAATAAGGAAAAATAGACATTAAAATTAGTCTTACGTCTGTGGAATAAGTGATGAGTTTTATACAAAAAATTAACAATTTGTCTTCATAAGGGTTTAGCTGTTGTGTTTAAAATTTTAACAAACTTAATCAAAAGAAAAAATTTTAATATATATATATATATATATATATATATATATATATATATATATATATATATATTTTAAAGAAGAAAGTAATTGAAAGAAATTGTTTTACAAGATTGGAGTTATTCCGTTTAGAATAGAGAACAAGTTTATATTTCGATGAAAGTTTGAAATAACAATGAATATTTATAATAATTATTCATGGAAACTCCTAAATGCACGAACTTTACTAAAAAATTTATAATTTCTGATCACTTAAACAAATAGTTCGATATATTTAAAATACGACCTTGAAATGTTTTTAAAGATTTAGTACAATTTTTGTTGCCTAGAGAGTACACAATTTTACAATTAAATTTGTTGTATAGAATCGCTTCCTGCCATTTCTACCATTATCTTTTTAGTAGACGCGTTTCGCATAACATTCATCATCAGGACTACCGTTGTAGTACGTAGTACCTTTGAAGATGTTATTAGAAATACGTCGCCTAAGAAAAACAGTATTACAATTCTGAGAACGTCGGAAAGAAATTGTACAAATTTATTCAAATCTGACCAGATATTTAGAACACCAAAAGAATTACAGCATTTTCTTTGAATTACATTTGCTTCTTGCCTTATTTCGCTATTAACATTTCATTGACACACACACACTTGACTCATCGTTAAAACTACGAACACAAATAATCACAATTTAATTAGATCTTTTAAAATACACTTTAAATAAATTGAAGAATTACATGTATTTTATATCCATAATTATTTATTTTATAATATAGGTTACATAAAGCTTTTAGGTTGCAAAAAAAATATCAGGCTAAATGAGAGAAGTGATTTTAAGTATTTGTTTTTATACGAAGAAAGAAAATAAATTGGTTGAACTGAAATAAAACATTTTAACAAAAGGCAGTACAAATCAAGGAATTTAAATCAATTATTTAAAGTATTACAAATTCAGAAAATACATCCTGTAAGCTGTGCAAATTCTAGAACAAGCAAAACGATCATAACTTTGAGGAAATACCCAAGCAGCATAATCAACTTCCACCGTCCTTACACTTGTGAATTTAGAAACATAATTTTTTTAACGGGATTTGAATCCGGGAGAAAATGATATTAACTATTATAAATGGGCAGCAAATAATTATTCACGCGCCTCGATACCAAATTCCGCTGAATTCGCCGCTTTAATTAGTGTATTTTAATTGACCCGTGCTTGCGACTAATTAAGCACTTTAACCGGGCGTTAAAATCCCAATTATATATATTGTTGCCGAAATTGGTTTCCATTTTGCAAGTCATACTATTTGGCGTAAAGACGTCTCGGCCGATAATTACAGCCTTGTTGGGCGACGTGTGAACATATCGCAGGCGGAATGGTCACAGTATGAGTGAAAGCTGCGGCATGAACGCTCGTAAACACAGTCCAATTGGTAAAACGTTATTGGTGAAAATTTGAGTGGGTGGAATGTTGAAGAGGTTCTCGACGCAGGAATGTTTGCATTTGGTAGAGAATTTAATTGATAGGTTACTATCAGGTTTCGCCATATTAAATTGCGGTCAGTTAATTACAAATAAAATTGTTTTATTTGTTTGGTAAAAAATACGGAATATGAAGAGAACAGTGTTTATGGGAATGTACTGGTTGTAGGAAAATACTGATTAAGAAAAATACTGGTTACAAAGAAATACTACTTATAAATAAATTATGGTTGTGAAAAAAAATAATTTATATGAAAAAATATTATTCTTGAAAAATATTGATTATGAAGATGCACTGCTTATAAAAAGTACTTTTTATAAAAAACATATTGATTATGAAAAAACAGTTGTTATGAAGATCTACTGGTTAAGAAAAACCAGTCGTTATGAAAAATACTGGTTATGAATAACAGTGGTTATGAAAAAGACAGTGATTAAAAATGTAGGTTACGCCTACTGGTTATAAAAAAATACTGGTTATGAAAAATATCTGGTTATAAAAACGGAGTTTATAAATAATACTTGATATGAAAAAACAGTGGTTATGAAAATATAGTGGTTATGAACAATTCTAGTTGTCAAAAATTCTGATTATGAAAAATGGTTATAAAAAATACTGGTCATGTAAAAAACTATGAAAAATACAATTCTACATACGTTTGTATGAAGTAAAACACCAACGTTGATGGACAAAATAGTTTCATGGTTTACTTCTTACATTTTATAGAAATAAACACTAGATTAAAAAAATCACATTTTAGCAAGAGATAAAAATGTTGGTTTATCTTTGTTGGAATAAAAACAAGAGTTCATGAGAAAAACTACTTTAAAAAATCTTCCATTTCAAGAGCCCAGCGAGTAGGTATCTGAGAGGTGACCTGCTGTAAGGGTTACGGTGTTTCTTTTTAATATTTTATGGGGTAAAAAAGTTTGTGCTAAAAATTTTCAGGGTTTTAGGAAGTTTTGTATTAATTTCGAACATTGACGAGAAAATTGAAATATTGTAATTTTAAGATAGGTTTCCTACAAACTAGATTAAAAAAAAACTTCACTGCTGTTAAAAAATATGAGCGTATAATGTACTTAAAAGTAAACCTTAAATTCGCGTAACATTGTTTTTCAATGACCGTATACTTGAAAAGCAATGCTTCTGATAGTATCTAAATGGTTAAAACAACACCTATAATCACCTCTGTAAAAAAGAGGGAATTTGACCGAATAATATATTAGACTCATTTGGGGAAATGAAAATGATTTTATCTTTTACTTATATGACCTTCTTCCTTTTTGTAAACCTTGTTCCTGATTTCCAAAATAATTTAAGCCCTATAAATTTACAGTTTATTTTACCCTAAATTTAAATGAGTATTTATTCTAAAATTAGTATTTAATAGTCTTTAAATTTAGAACGGATTTTAAATTTTAAAAAAAATTTTACTTGCTTTACAAATTTTTACTAAATTTTAAGCTTTATGTTCTAATATATTGTCTTAATTGAAAATGCTATCTTGAAGTATTATCTTTCAAAATATTATTTATAAATTATACCCTAGTCCCATCGATTTAGCAATACCTTAACCGACGTAACTTTTGTACACAAACAATCCTGAAACATCGGAACCTTGCAGATCATAGAACGCTGACGATCGCCTTGGACGTATTGACGGCACAGCTCACGATTCGTGAACAAAACACACGAGAACCACATGCCTTCAGGAGCCTTTACTAAACAATGCCCACTGAATTTACAATTTAAATCTGGATTGAGTCATTAGTTCTGGTCGAAGAGTCAGCCCGGGCGGAGGCACTGACGGGGACATCGCGGCCGGTTCCGCGCTGAATTTGGCGATCCCACGTTATAAATAATTCACATCTGTTGGCGAAAGTACTGGACTGCCCTAAGTGTGGACGCGCCTAGAAAGGCCTTTTCTACGCCTTTTTTGTGAATTTTCTTCTCAGTAAGTGCCAATATATGGGGGGGGGGGTCAAAGAACAAAATACCAAATGAGCAGAGTTTCTTTTTGAAAATTTGAAATTTTGATGGATCTTTGCTAAGCAAGAACTTAATCTGCGAATGTGTGATGAAATTTAAGCTTTTCTGAGCTGCAAATAAAGTTTTTTGGCATTAGCACAAGAAAGTAATTGAAATATCAGTTAATTTAAGTTTTAAGTGGGAATTCGAACAGTTTATAGTCCAATCTACGTGCATTATTAAGCCCGAAATATAATAGTATTAAAAAATATAATTTTAACAAAAATTTTAGATTCTTCAAAATTCTTTTTACTGTTACTACAACTATGACGTCAGATTAATAATTACTTACGTTGACTACATTTATCTACTTTCCTCTCCAGTGACGTAAACTAAAACTTAAAAAAAAGTTGAGATTAGGCCTTTAACAATGTAGGAGAACTGAAACGCGCTAACGTATAAGTATCACTATGAAAGACAGAAAAATGTAGTAGTTTTAATGTGCATAAGTAGCGGACATCACCTGTTTTAAACGTTATAGATTTAATTATATTTTTGTATTATTATTTTAATTAACAACTAACACTAAAAGTAGAATGCAAAATGAGTTACCTTAATTTTAAATAATTTAGAGAAGAGTGATAAATTTAAAACATAGCAGTTCTTAAATTTAAATTAACAGTAGGTATAAATTCGACAATATAATTCTTAAAAATAGTTACAATTCAAATTTGTTTTGTGATATTTTTTCTAAAACTCAGAGCTAACAGTGTTTGTAGTCATTGGTAAAATATATTGATGCACGTTAACTCTATGTACTTAATAGAGAAATAATACAAGCAGGCCAAGAGCATACAGAAAAATATTTTCAGAAATGGTGATATTACAATTTTGTTGAAATGTCAATAATTTGTGTATCCAATCAAGAGAAGTCGTTAAAATAGTAATATATGAACTTCATTGTGTGTAACAACAAAAATGTTTTCGGAAATGGTGATAATACTATTACAATTTTCTTATGTAATGAAATAAAAATATTAAAACTAGTTATATATTTTTTTTAATTTGTAACACCACAATTGTTTTTGGAAATGGTAGGCCTAATATCACAATTTTTGCTTAATGAGTTAATAATGTAATCCAATCAAGAACAATTATTAAAGTAATAATATATTCACTTTTTGTGTAAGATCACAATGTTTTTGGAATTGGTAGTATCACAATTTTGCCAAATAGATCAAAAATTTATATATAATCGGGAAAAAATTATTAAAACAGTAATTTATACATTTTGTTTGTGAAAACACAAATTTTTTCGGCAATAGTAGAGTTACAATTTTTCTAAGTGGAATAATAATTTGTATGCAATAGAGAAAACAATATTAAAATAGTAAACAATTTCCTTAGTTTGTGACTGTACAAAAGTTTTCAAAAATGGTAATATTCCATTCTCGTTAAATATATAAATAAATACTAGTTTCAGAGAAAGAATTAATGATAATGCCTGCAATTATAATATTAATTTGTTTATTTTGACACAAAGAAAAGGATAAGCGTTTGTCGTGTATGGCGAGTATTTCTTTAGTGGAAAACCAGTTTTGACTTTGGGGTGTAATTGGCAATTGGTAGATGCAACAAATTTGCAGCAATCTACAACAATGTGTCCCGATTGTTGATGATGTCATTGTTATTAGTGGTTTCAAAAACTACTTTAATTTTAAAAGTTTAACGCCACGATTAGGTTTTATGTCGTTTTGTAATTGCAATGTCAGTATTCAAGGTCAGGCATATTCTGCGAATAGATTTGGTAAAGATACAGCTTAATGCATGTCTATAGCTCTCATGGTAAAAATTTACATCGTGTGCTCACATTTATTTCACAACTACAGTAAACAGTTTAAATGCCATTGTTGCTTAGGTCGGCTCTATCGTTGTAACACGACCTTTTAAAATAAAAATTGTTGGCACGATTTTATTTATACTAACATAAATAGATTTCACAAATCGAGTTTATATACATATATACATGTCACAGATTTTGCTTACACTAGAAAAAACTTTAATCATTTGTACAAATTAACTATGACTATACTGGCGATCATTTCATTGTATTAAATTTGTTCATTTGCTTTTAATTTCAGATCTTCGTCTAAGGCGATCTAGCCTGACTGAGGGACCTCTTGCGGCCTTTTCGTCAGGTCCAACGGAGTTGTGGCATGTTTAAGGCCGTCTTTGAAACACTCTTGGTCCATGATGGCTTTCTTAGGAGATGGTGGTGAGTACGTAGGCGTGCTAGAATTAGACTTAACTGATAGATCTATGGGCTGTTCCTGTTCGGGGATGCCACCGGGCGCGGGGCTGCAAAGTAACAGGTCGCCTCCTGTCCTCGACGGCCAAGGAGAGGTTGTTAGAGGGTCTAAGAACATTAGATTACCTGGTGCTGGCGTCAGGCCTGGTCGGGTGGCCGAAAACCCGTGTGTCGGTCTGATTTGTGGCGGTATGTGCGGCGATGAGAATAGGTTCCCGCTCAAGGGAGAGGAAAATGGAGAGCCAGTAGAACCGCCGAGCGGCGACGTCGGTAGAGTCAACGAGAGCTTGTGGTTTCTTTGACTGTTCAAGAAATCCTTTTCGCTAAACGGCGAGGGCGTTTGGTGAGACGAAGGCGGGTGCAGGTAGCTTAGCGCGCTGGCCGATCTGGACGTCTCCTCTTCAGCATCTTCCATTGACGATCCTCCCGAATCGTCGGTCGTCGAGTGTCGGTTCTCCTCGGATTTGATTTCAGATTTATACCCTAACTGGAAGCCGTTGAGCCTGGCATGTAGGAACTTGTCCGACGCGAGGAGCTGGCTGGGGTGGAAAAGTTGCGGATACATTCCGCTGCCATTGCTTCCCAACAGCTGTTGGTTGGAGTCGTTCGGGTTCTGGGACTGCAGGAGGCAGTGGATTTTGAACCAGTTGGAGCGGCGGCCGTAACGTGACCCACTTTTGGACATGCCCACTTGAAAACACTTCCGGAGGCGGCAGGCTTTGCAGGAAGTGCGGTTTTTCTTGTTGATGATGCATTCGCCATTGTTCTTGCACTCGGTGATTGAGCCCAGGTTGTTGTACGTTCGGCCGAAGAACGACTAAAACAAAACCACAAAGTCAAGTTAATAATCTCTATTTGTTTTGTTCAAATATTATTTTATAATCAATGGTCGGTGTGAAATTTTAGAATAAACCCTCTGCCTCAAATATGTTTTAAAAAAACAAGCAAATATAAATTTGGGTTTAGCTTAACCTTAAAAGGCTATTCAGTATAATGTTATTTTGATTTAGCATCCCTTTGCTTCATTTAAATTTGTAGCGACATAGAGAGTACATTTAATAATTACTCAATATACAAAACTACTCTATGTCTTTGAATGATATCTCTCTGAAGATGGTTACTTGGTAACTGAAATGTACATAAAATTAAAATAAAAAAGCGTTTTGGTTAAGAGGTTAAGAGAACTCACCACAGTGTATTCCTAAAACTCGTAAATAGTATAGAACGTACACGCGTAGGTCAATACTAGATTTAAACATGTTTTCTGGTAGCCTAAATGGTCACAAAAAATGTGTCTATTTTATTTAATTATTATTTCAAATATCAGTCACTATATTACAATACCATATAACTTGATGAAAGTTTCGAGAATATGGTTGGTATCTTCGGAGGTTAAACACACACATTACAAAAATATAAATAAAAAAAATACACAAAATTTTAAATTAATATAATCTCAGTATACAATATTACAATGAAAATATTCGGAAGAACCCCAATACCACACACATAATAAAAAATAACAAATGAAACAAGTCACTTAAGATTAAACCCTTATGTACATTTCGATGAAAATGTCTTCATCACAGAGGGTCTTATTACAAAATTACAATCTAGCAAACAAGATGTTACAAGCGAGAGTGATCACTAGTGGTACTGTTCTCTTGCAGTTGTGTATCAATATACAATACCTTAAACATTTATTCACGTTTCGACAGTAAGATTGATATTTTCAGAGATGAAATATAATAGATAATAATTTAAATAATTTCAATACGCGTATTATAATATCGTAAAAATTGGTGTACGTTTCGATAGTGTTAATATCTTTAGAGGTTAAATATACACATTGTAGTGAAATAAAGACTTAAATATCAAGGACGAAACGTACTTATGTTGATGTTATATGTAACATTATACATAGGACTATATTGCGTATCATTTCCATTTTATTCTTTATTTTTTAAAATTAAAAAATGCCTCAGTTTAAATTTCACGGTGGTTTCTATAACGTGCTGTATTGAACCACGCCAGCCGTCCTAGTATTTATTGGCTTGATTCTATTTAAAATAACATATCTCTTCCCCAAACCATCAAACATTTCGGTAAGAGCATAGCATGCTGACCTAACCCAGCTATTAAATCTCTCACACCTCTTACGGTGAGGCTGGGTTACTTTACAGCCTCCGGTACTTGTACTAATAGTCACTATCAGCAACAGTTAGCCTCATAAAGCTGGTACTGTGGCCGTAGTCACTGTTTAGCGTGTGGTAACACCGATTTTATTAGTGTAACCCAGCCTTCTCGCTGGCCTAAGTGATAAGTGAGTCGAAACAATAGCCTTCTGTATCATTATACAGCGTCGTCGCTTCGTCACTTCAACCACAGTCAAACAAATAGGCACACAGTGTGTGTTTGTGTGTGTGTGTGTGTGTGTGTGTGTGTGAGTGTTTGTGTGTGTTTGTGTGTGTGTTTGTGAGTGTGTGTGTGTGTATGTATGTGTGTGTGTGTGTATGTGTGTGTGTGTTTGTGAGTGTGTGTGTATGTATGTGTGTGTGTGTGTGTGTGTGTGTGTGTGTGTTTGTGAGTGTGTGTGCGAGCTTATTTGTGTTGTGAGAGCTTATTAATTGCCGTGCTCTAATTTTCAAGATTTGTTAAAGACTGGCTTCAAAGCAATGTAACGTACAATTATTGTTTGTGTGTAATAATGAAATATATATCATATAAGATTATATCAATACACAATTACAGTCTATGTAGAAGCTTTTTACATATACTATATAGCGCACTGTTTTCTTGCATTCACTTACTCACTCAATATGGAAGATTCTTACATGACTCGTGGACTTTATTGTTAGCTACACTGACGAAGGTCGCTCAGTGCGACAGAAAACGTTTGCTTTTAGTAAGTGCTTTACAAATGTCCTTAAATTTTATTCTCGGCAGTTGTAAATGAGTTTAATAAAAACGTTCATATTTAGTGGCGAGTTGTGTTTCTTCCGTAGTCAGTCCAGGAGGGCCTTGTCTTGCTTAGCCGATAAGGCCCTATAAAGGATACAAACAGTAGACATCATTAAGGTGGAGACTGAAGGGTACGGAAGCTACACCACATACTTGAGGTAGACCTGCTCTCTTTTGGGGATACAAAGAAGCCTAAAAGAAGGAAGGGGAGGATAGATGTGGGATAAATAGGGCCAAATGAAGCACTTCATTGCTAGGAGTAGCTCCTTAGGACTATGTCTCCCGATACCCATTGCTGAATGCTTACATTTTTATATTCCCTAATGGAAATATTTACGTTTAATCAGATGTGTCATTAAGTTCGTACACTATGATTCTCTGTCTAGCGTGTATTCGTGTTAGTTTACGGAACCGTTTGCTAGAGTGCGTTGGGGCGAAGCAGGCGATGTAACCAAGGAACGCATGAAGCAACTGTCGCAACGTTACTCAATGAACCCAGTTCAGTTATCACAATTAACGTTGCCGGGTGAAAGTGATTTCTCTATGCTCACACACGCACGCGCACGTACACAACGCTAATACAATTAGGCCTTAAGTACAAAATGCCAGCAAACCTACTTTGCTCTGCGTAGCTTTTACACTTCCGGTTTTAGGCAGTTTTTAGGTATGTTTTGATAGTGTCGCTCAAGGTTTAGATAATAGGTTCAAAACTTGCTTGTATATAACGTGCAAACACCCCCCCCCCCCAGGCGCATACATATACACAAACAATCTTAGGTACACACGCGTTCACCCACCCATCCACACACACACACACACACACACACACACACACATGCGCGCGCGCACGCACGTTGGAAAAGCTAAAGAAAAAAATAGTTTCAAAATAGTCAGGATAAAAGAAAAGGGTGTGAGAAGAAAGGGAGGACGATGGAGAGGAGACGAAATTTAGTGACCGAAGGCGGGTTGAAGAAGAGGTGGAAGAGGCTCGTGAAGAAGCCTAAGGTCCCCGAGCGACGGACATAGATGATAATTTTCCTCTTTAAATAAATTTCCATAATACATACCACTGTTAATGCCTCCTTTCACTATATAATTGACGGTGGTCCACCCTTTTGGAGATTTTGGTTTAAAGAAAGAAAACACACTTTACTACTTGAAACAGTACACACGCACTTTTATAGTCACTGATATCTTGTTAATTTGTATAATCTTGTCAAACTACCCTAGTGACCATGATATTGTCATAATGAAAATAAGTTTGACTTTATTGACCTGATGCTTACATAAACACTAATAAAACATAATGGTCAAGATGTATTCAGATTGGAAAATGTAGTGAACAAGTTTACCAAAATATTGAAGAACCTAGTATCGCCACATCACTTTAGTTAGGGAATATAGTAAAGTAACACATAAAAAGGTTCTTTATTCGGAATCAGTACTAGAAAACCTAGTAGCACACAGAGACTAGGCGAAGCCCAGTGCCAATAGATTATCTGGCAAACCAGTTCGCAGGCGGTTACGTTCTTCGAGGTGTCGCCTTGTGTAAATCTAATCTTTGTCAATAATATCGGCTATAGTTGTGTTTAACTGTTGTGATACGTTGCCGCACGGTTGGGTCCGTGCTGACAGTTAATAATTTAATTATATATTTTGTTTAGCAAATATTTAAGTTCTTTCGAACCTGAAAGAGATATCCTGACATAAGAGCAACATTTAAATGGAGTGAAGCTATTTTATATACCACTTAGGCCGGAGTAAGTCATGTTCTTTCTAGACTAGCGTTAAATTCCCTCGATAGGCTATTGTAGCAAACACAAACAATTTACAATAAATATAAACCTTTAGGTTGTAGTGAGGAATGTTTTACTGTGACTAGCGTTAAACTCACTCGATGAACTATTGTAGTAAACACAAATAATATACAATAAACCCAAACATTTAGGTTGCAGTAGGGAATGTTCTTCCTTGAGTTGCGTTAAATTCTCTTGATGGACTAATGTAGTAAACACAAATAATATACAATAAATCTAAACATTTAAGTTGGAGTAAGGAATTTTCTGTCGTGCTAGCGTTAAACTCACTTGATGAACTATTGTAGTAAACACAAATAATATACAGTAAATGTAAACCTTTAGGTTGGAGTAAATAGCGTTATTCCTTGACTCGCGTTAAATTTACTTGACCACCTATCGTAGGAAACATAAATAATATACAATAAATCCAAACTTCTAAGTTAGAGAAGAAAATGAACTTTCATGACTCGCATTAAAATCACTTGTTGAACTATTGAACTATGTAGGAAATACAAATAATATTCAATAAATCAACTTGTACTTATGTATTTTTTTTAACAAAAAACTCGTTTATTTCAGTTACGAATGTTGTTTCATAGAATTGTACGGCACTCAAAAAACTATTAATAATATTAAGTGTGAATCATAATAAAAGTGGATGCTCTGCCTGATTCATTATCTCAGTGGTCAAAGTAAGAGATAGGACTAGACAATGATGAGTATAGTTACAATTAATAATGTAAGTGACCATTAAGAAAGCATTTCGTAAAGATCAAAAATAAGTTTAAAAATCTAATTAACAAAATATAAATTCAGCATAAACTATAAAAAGCTGAGCCTTGAAATTTTGTTAATACTTTTGATTTACAATACAAATGAGCATTAAGAAAGAATTTTACGAAACGTTTATTTTAAACAGATAAAATAAAAATGATGGAAATTAAGTGGGAAAAGAAAGAAAATAAACGTTTTCAAGGAAGGTTTATGTAACAGTTTTGCAATAATTCTTTCTGAGATTCTTATGTAATTTGTTTTCTTATGATTCAAGGTCAGAAAAATGTAAACGTTTCAGAGCCTTAACATAAATTTAAATTAATATTAGAAAGGAAAAATATTAGGCCATTTTGATTTAGAAAATGTCATCGTGATGAGGGTGCTAGTTTTTACAAAATCTCTCATTAAAGAAATAAAACTTATTTAAATATGGACACTTTTGTAACGATAAATTTCGAATCGGTTGTCATTTTATTACTCTAAAGTATCTTATCCCCTAAAATGTTTTCGATAAACTGTATTTTAAGACAGGATTTGCCAAATTAATTACCCAGTTATCCCTAAAATATTGTAATGAAGCAACAATCACTGTTTATTGAAATGAAAATGCGCCACGTGCTTCTAACGTATGAGAGAGAAGGGCTTTATGTGTAGGACCCGACTTTATGCGAATACCTTTATTGTAAGAGACGGTGAAATCGCTAAAATGTAGCAAATAAAATAAAACAATGGTCTAATAAACATTTCCAATGGGACATATTTAAAGGTCTCTCTCAATCCTTGCATTTAGTCCCACCCTCACTGGATTACATAGGGGGGTACGAAGGATATTAAAAGATAATGCCAATATTATTTTAGAGTGTACTTATTGTGATCGGCCTAATATAAACAATGTGCATATTCAAAACATAATTTTATAGAAAATCATTGTTTTAAAAAATTGTTTTCGTTATTAATTTAATTATAACGTTTCGTCATTTGCACTAATTTGATGATTGTTTCTGTTGTGATTTTTCTTGAAATCGCCAAAGCGAAATAACAGTTCTAAAAACTATTTATTATAGAATTTTGTGTTAAGGCTGCTGCTATTTAAATGAATTAAAATCATAGGAAATGATTGTGAGTATATGCATGATTGAGGTAAGGCATAAACCCCTTGATAGGAGATGTATTGAAGATATTATGGCATCAGTGTCACGTACCTACTCTCTATAGGGGTCGTAGAGATGGCTCGCTCGTATCTCCTTGTTAGAAGTAAGAATAAAGAAGGTTAGATGGTATTATGTAGTATTAAGAAGTGCTTCACCTCTCGTACTGGAAGAAGGGGGAATTATGACATCGAGAGGGGGGTTATATCAAGTGTAGGCTTCTTCATGGAGAAAGGAGGTCCAATACATACTTCTTGGATGTAATATATAACATATTACTTATCCAAATAACATATATAAGCTTTCGTTTCTAATATGAATTATTTCGCAGTAAAGTATCGCTCAGTGTTGAGGTAAATCGATATTTTCCTCCTTAGACGCTACATCCCCTCACTAAAGCATAAGGCAAGAGTGCGCATGTATTAAGTCCTTATTACTGGTCGAACGCCAGACTTTGCGCTGCCTACCATCGCCGTAAACGCCCCGATAACCAAAGCCGGCGGATCTTAGAGCTTCACGTACAACCAGCTATCGGGGGTCCCTAAACCCAGCTTAGTATGCGAAATAAATAACAAAATTATACTTATACACATTTTAATGACCAAAGCATCATTTGTAGAGGGTATAAATACCACAAAGTTAGCTTTGAAGATAACCTAAATATAGCTAGGATAACCCTAAGAGTGCGGACCTCGTAACCGTGCACTTAGCCTTGAGAGATCGCATTAGGCGGGACGGAAGGGTCAGTATATATACTTTCATACTTTCCTGCAAACATGATAAATACTGTCAAACCACTGACTTGGTTGAGATGGTAGATATTAGATAAATTCTATGATAAATAAACTTCGGTAAGAAATAACAAGCATTCTTGAAATATGTGTAGAAATATCGAATGCAGTAGCTGTAGATGTATCGAACATTCTAAATTTGTAACATGTTTTCAGGAGTGGTAGTAAACGCAAGGCCAAGCGCGCAGTTACGTATTCCGCAATATACATAGATATTTTCTCTATATAATTTTCGAAATCTTATTGTTCATGACGAGCTGGTTGTTAATTACTTATTACACTTTTGCTATTACTTGCGACCAGACTTTTTGTTAACTAAAAGTTGTGAAATTGTTAACTTACACTTGGAGGAAACGTTTCCGTAGTCGCGCCTAGGAGGTTAAAGAAGACGTAAGACGAAAACGTTTCCAAGTGTAAGTTAACAATTTAACAACCTTTAGTTAACAACAGGTCTGGTCGCAAGTAATAGCAAAAGTGTAATAAGTATATAATTTTGTTAAAACTTGTTTAATATTGTATTCTGTGGTATCTGTTGCATTGTTAGTTATAATGATGGCCATAGGTTAGTTTTATTTCCAATAATAATTAGCAAATGCTCATTAAGCTATGTATAACAAAATATAGGAGTTATCACTACAATCTGTCTATATCAAGGGATTTCTTTACGCTATTGCTAGTTTGCACATTTCTTCTTGAAGTGTCATCTAGTAACACTTATAGATAACCCGAAGTGCATCAAATTATATTTAAATGAGGAATCAAGGAAAGTATTTTGAAGTGCAGATATATATAACAGTAAATAAAATAATTGTTACCACAAAATAATTATAATAATAAACAGATTTTAATAAACCATCCTTTTTTATCTATGTCAAAAATATTCGCTGAATATTTATTCCCTAGAATATCAAGTCGGTGTCGTTCAGTGAAAGAACCATGAGATTTTTCAACCACCTTCAGAAAGCAAGCTGTTAGATAGGACTTTTTTGTTGCAGAAACAAAAATTCAAAAGAGTAAAACATTTTATATAACATTTTACTGTAAGTCTACTGTACAACGTTTTATGTTAAGTGGAATTACTTTAAAAAGAAAAAATGGCCAATTTAATATCATTACAAGTACGCGCGCGCGCGTGTATTATTTTATTACAAATATATTTTTATACCATAAATATATTTCGTACCACTATAAATATAAACACGTTTCCAACAATGCTACAGCCGTCTTTACATTGTTGAATCGAATTCGTACCTTTCGCAACAACGGTTTCACGTCACCACGCCACAGGTTGGAAACATTTCACAACAGATGTTGTCGAACCTAGTTCCTCAAAACACAGATGTATCCCGGTCTGTGACATTCTGCCGCTTCCATATCTGGAGCCTTAGAACACGTTGGACATATCTCTGACGGATGAAATTTGAATTCCAGAACTATGAGGTGAAATATTGGGCAAAGCAAACATGACTGGCAGTTCAGGTTTGCATAGCTTCGGAGAAAGTGCGTAGCGTATTAAGGCGGAATGCGTGAATATAAGATTACTAAAAGCTAATTAAATCGTTGTAACTCCATAACAGCGCTAAATACATACGCATTATATATACACACTGAAAATTGTAGTAATTTCATTATGTAGGTTATATTTCGGAAATATACGTAAGGTGCTATTAGTAATTATTAAATGTATTTTTATAGTGGGTATTGAGTGTTAGTTGTCATTAATGAATTCATATTCGACAGTTGCTCAAGAGGATAGATCAATAATAAAAGCATAAATATATAAATATCTCCACACGAACTTACTGTACAATATACTTTTAACTAATTTGGAGCTCAGCTAGGGAGAACAATTCACAATGGTAAAAATTCAAACAGTTTACTTTAAATCTCACTACACACTAGTTTGTTAAAATTAACAAAAGTTTATTAAAACAACTGAATAGTTTCGACGTCGATGTCTCCTTCATCAGTGCTTGGCTAGTATAGAAGCAAGAAATAACACTTTACTTTAAACTGTTTTAATTTTTACTGTTGACAATATACTTGTTATACGCGTTTCAATAGCTTATACATCATCATCAGTGACACTACTACAAATTTTCAGCAAATGTATACATTTGTAGTGTTGTAACCGACGATGAAGGCAAATCATTGAAACGCTTATATTAATATAGTATATTGTTGAGTAAATTCATGTGTAAATATTTATTTGTTAATAACTTCAACTCAGAAGCCAGCTGAATTATTACTTATAAAAAAAGCTTGTGTAGTGGCTGACCAAACTAGTCAGCGAGGAGCTTTGGGAAGCTTGTAGTTAGTTATCGATAGGGATATTAGGGTTTCGACAGTGTAAAGCTATAACAAATCGATTCCAACGTTCATAAGTCGATGTCTTATTGATCTTTTAAATTAATAATTCTTACATGGTTTCCTGACGAAAAATAGCTTGAATTAAGTTACTAGTTTTATCTAGGATATGTGTACAATATACATACTTGTATATATGATGTATATATATATATATATATATATATATATATCACGTTGTCCAATTTTTTTCCGTTGCAATGACTTTATAAAGTTATTATTATTACTTGTAAATAATTTTTTCCACCACTAAGTGCAATAAGTTTACCTTATGTGAGGAGGCACCTTTCTGTCACTTGACCATTGTCGAATCATTGGGTTACATATGTGATTCGACAATGGTCAAGTGACTGGAAGGTGCCTCACATAAGGTAAAATTATTGCACTTAGTGGTAAAAAAAATTATTTACAAGTAATAATAATAACCTGATATATATATATATATATATATATATATATATATATATATATATATATAGGCCTATATACCACTACTTTTGAGACTAAAAAAAAATTTATAAATAACTATTATTTGATATTATAATTACTGTAACATGTATTTATATATGCAGTTATTATAATTTTGCACCTCAAAAAATTTCATTATTCAACTCTCCTTGATTTCTCATTCTAATATAATGTTATACATTTCTGGTCATCTATGAGTTCCTATAAATACTAGATAACACTTAAAGTAGATAGAGAGTGGAGTGTCGCGAAATACAGTAACTTTACCTATCCGTTAAAACAGCTGTTCTGTGGTATGATCTATAGCATAGAATCAGCTGATTTATAAAATCATATGTTATCACGTATTTAAGCAAAATGGGACGAAATAGCTAAATTCCATATCTTGGCCATTTTGTGAAAGGTTTTCTCCCATATAAAACTAAAATAAGCTCATAAAATTAATTATTAATTAATTAATTAATTAATTAATAATTGTAAAAGCTGTATTAGCATCGACTGCCATCCACTACAAGAGAAACATGTGTTTGAACTTTAGTGGGTGAATCCAAAATATTTTATTACCTATTGAAAATTTTAAGAAGTTATATATAAATAAGAAGGGTGGGAACTAACGGAGGGAATTCAATAATGACCTAATGCAATGAAAGCTAACCTGAAACACGGAATTAAAACTGTTTGACAGGTGCTTCTTCTAGTCTTTAACTGTGACAAAGTTCAAAACAATAAAACTCGAACCGCAAACTTTAACAGCTGAGGTTAATTTTAAAAGCAGCTCATAATGCCCTTAACCCGATTTTAGAGCCGTCACATACCGCAGGAATGTTGTGAATGGATGTGGCGGATGATCCTAACTGATCTCGGATGACACCCGTGTACTAATTTAGTACAAGGCGTGTCTAGCGCGAGATTATTGCGAGGAGGAATTCCATCGCGACAGGTAGAAAAGTATAGCGTACTGTGAAATGTTAATCCCTCATTTAACTTAATTTCCTTGGCTCGGGCTTGTGTTTCTAGCACATAACATATGTGCGAGTGAATATAGTAATGATTCTTCGCTAGACTTGCAGCTCCAGGATTGCATATTTACTGGAAAATGTGCTGAAAGTTTCACATTGAAACATCGATTTAATATTATTTGCACTTTAAAATTGACAGTTCACTATTTATAGAGTCGTGAAATGCGCAATTTAAAAGCGCACTTTTTGTGCAATTAAACTTTCACTCCTGTCAGAATACAGGTTTAGTTCCCACAGAAAATCTTTTTTGTCAACTAAATACGGTTTACTTCAGATTACAGTTTTTTCTTCAGTTAAAAAACTGGTTCAGTTCACATTTTTGTTCATAGATAATAATTCAGTTTTCCCAAAACCAGAATTTTTCATGTACAATGAGATTTTCCCGTCGGATCACATTTTCTATTTCCATATGACCAGAATTTCTGTTTCTACAAGACAATCTTTTCTTTTTAAAAGACTAGAAATTTTTTCATAACTATATTAAATATGAAAATTTTTATTCATATCAGATTACATTTTCTATTTCCACAGATATTAGCTTTCTACAAACAGATTTATGTTGACGGCAGACCACAATTTACGTTTCTATAAAACCAGAATTTCTGTTTTATTAACAGAACTTCTTTCTGATCACAATTTATTATTCCACAAGGCCCGATTTTCCGTTTCCACAAGACCAGAATTTCCGTTTCCACAAGACCAGAATTTCCGTTTCCACAAGACCACAATTTTCATTTCCACAAGACCACAATTTTCATTTCCACAAGACCACAATTTTCATTTCCACAAGCCAGGGTTTCCGTGTCCACAAGACCAGAATTTTCGTTTCCACAAGACCACAATTTTCATTTCCACAAGCCAGAATTTCCATTTCTACAAGACCAGATTTTCTGTTTCAACAAAACCAGAATTTCTGTTTCCACAAGACTAGAACATTTTTTGTTCCCAGAATTTTCATTATTTACAAGACCAGAATACCTGTTTCCATAAGACTAGAAATACTTTTCATCACATCCAAAATTCACTTCCGTCAGATCGCATTTTCTGTTTCAACAAAATCAGAATTTCTGTTTCCACAATACTGGAATATTTTTCGAACCCAGAATTTACATTTCCACAAAATCGTAACTTTTAAAGCCAATGGTTACGAAAACATGTATTTAAAGCAATCTAGCCACTATCTATAGTATAAGATATTTTGGTTCACACTCATAATATTCGGAATGTGACTGAGGCAAAGCTTAAATGTTTCTCCAGGAACAAATAGAACTGCAAGCGTGAAGGTTCTAAGGAACTGAGTATACCGATATTGGCCGCTATCGGTCGTACATTATGTAAAGCAAATTGATTGAGTATCGATGGAAAGGCAAGTATTGGGCGGCGCAGGCGCAGAAGAGCCGCGGGGGTCGCGCCAGGTTCCCACGACATACTTACGCCGTATCGCCCAGCACTCCGTATTTACATACATTAGTAAGGACGCTTCAATTCTCATTGGCATCGTGTAGCTACGACATTCCCCCGAGAAGGACGAGGAAAACGTCCTAAGGGCGAGACGAGTGGTAAATTGATATCGCCCATTAGTCGCCGCTTTAAATTACCCGTTATTCCGGAAAACTGTAAAGTAATTTTTGTATAATAAAAGTGTTATATTGCTTCGCACCGAATGGATGTTCACACGGACGTTAAAGGGCAAATCTCGTGTTGTAATTGATTTCAAATTATTGATGCTTGCAGTGGTTGTAAAAGTGAAATACCACTGACAGGTTCCCCAATCTACTTTGCAAACCAGCCGAGCTGGGAAGACAAGCTGCAATAGTTTTATTATGCATTAAAAATCCAAAAGATATATTTTTTTATAGGTTACACGGAAATATAGTTTTTTATTAATAAATTCCTTCTGTTAGCTGACACTCAAATTTTCAATCGTTATAAAAATACGTTTTTGTTCATCCAATCAAGTTTCAAATACATTTTTTAAACTTTTACTGATGTTAATATATGGTAATTGATGTTAATATAGTTTTTTCACATGTTTATTTAATAATTAAATTATAAAGATTTGGGGGTATATGTCGGAATCGAACTGAGTATTTTCATGGTCGAAATATAACGCTTTGAGACCTGCCAACTTTCCCATACCTGTAAAGATATACTTGAGAAATGTATATGAATGTTCACCCCCCCCCCATCTGGTTGTCGTCGAAACCTCCATTGTACAACCTTATATTATTACCATGGTTACCTCACAATATCATAAATAATGCTTTGGGATTAAAAAATAATGAAGAGAATAAAATAAACAAACAAACTGGATGAACGGCATTAAACCTCGAATCACAAACGGACAATGCGAAAAAAACTACAACAAAATACAAGCGACAAAAAAAAGAAAGTGAATAAATAGTAACAAACAAAAAATAATATTCCAGCACCAGACTTAGAAAACGGAAAATTCCAAGGAAATTCGATTTCTATTTTTGCACTTAATATTGTTATTCTGCCAAATGCGTATACCTATTTATATTTATTGTAAGTTAATTATAAAATAAAAAGAAACTAAAATGACATATTTCTTTGTTGATAAGTAGGAAATTACTTTACTTGTCTATTACTTGTTTTCTACCGTATATTGTAAACTCAATATAGTGCTTTAACTATGATACAACGCAATGCAGAAGACGAACCTTCCCACAGTGTTGCCACGTTGGCCTTGAGTTTGCATGTGGTTACATTAAGTGCACCAATCTAAAGCAATAATTACAAAGAAACGAATACTAACACTCATCTCTTTATGGTATGCATTCACGCGGAAGAACACTTCATGAAATTCCGAGAATGCATTTTACTTCTCTATTAAATATAATTTTATGAACAGTCGTGATTTATTACAAGTTATTTTATAAATTTATTACACGTAATAATTTTGTTTTATTTTTAATGTTGACGCGAACGTTATATTAGAGAGAATGTACCTCAAACATCGTGGTTTATTGGAGACCTTATACTTGCCGCCATATTTTTGAAGATTATACCCTTACACTCTTAAGTCTATAGTATTCAAGGCATTCATATGGACATGCCAGTGGGTGTTTTAGTTATTTTGGATATATTCTCTGATGATGTTTTAGTTATTTTGGTTATACTCTCTGGTGCTTATTGCGGTTATATCCTTTGATGATGTTTTAGTTATTTTGGTTATAGTCTCTGGTGATGATTTAGTTATTGTGGCTATACTCTCTGATGATGTTTTAGTTATTGTGGTTATATTCTCTGATGATGTTTTAGTTATTGTGATTATACTCTTTGGTGATGTTTTAGTTATTGTGGTTATACTCTCTGGTGAGGTTTTAGTTATTGTGGTTATATTCTCTGATGATGTTTTAGTTATTGTGGTTATACTCTCTGGTGAGGTTTTAGTTATTGTGGTTATACTCTCTGGTGATGTTTTAGTTATTGTGGCTATACTCTCTGATGATGTTTTAGTTATTGTGGTTATATTCTCTGATGAAGTTTTAGTTATTGTGGTTATATTCTCTGATGATGTTTTAGTTATTGTGGTTAAACTCTCTGATGAGGTTTTAGTTATTGTGGTTATACTCTCTGGTAAGGTTTTAGTTATTGTGGTTATACTCTCTGGTGAGGTTTTAGTTATTGTGGTTATACTCTCTGGTGAGGTTTTAGTTATTGTGGTTATATTCTCTGATGATGTTTTAGTTATTGTGGTTATATTCTCTGATGATGTTTTAGTTATTGTGGTTATATTCTCTGATGAAGTTTTAGTTATTGTGGTTATATTCTCTGATGATGTTTTAGTTATTGTGGTTATATTCTCTGATGATGTTTTAGTTATTGTGGTTATACTCTCTGGTGAGGTTTTAGTTATTGTGGTTATACTCTCTAGTGAGGTTTTAGTTATTGTGGTTATACTCTCTCGTGAGGTTTTAGTTTTTGTGGTTATACTCTCTGGTGAGGTTTTAGTTATTGTGGTTATACTCTCTGGTGAGGTTTTAGTTATTGTGGTTATACTCTCTGGTGAGGTTTTAGTTATTGTGGTTATACTCTCTGGTGAGGTTTTAGTTTTTGTGGTTACACTCTTTGGTGAGGTTTTAGTTATTGTGGTTATACTCTCTAGTGAGGTTTTAGTTATTGTGGTTATACTCTCTCGTGAGGTTTTAGTTATTGTGGTTATACTCTCTGGTGAGGTTTTAGTTTTTGTGGTTATACTCTCTGATGAGGTTTTAGTTATTGTGGTTATAGTCTCTGTTGAGGTTTTAGTTAATGTGGTTATACTCTCTGGTGAGGTTTTAGTTATTGTGGTTATACTCTCTGGTGAGGTTTTAGTTATTGTGGTTATACTCTCTGGTGAGGTTTTAGTTTTTGTGGTTATACTCTCTGGTGAGGTTTTAGTTATTGTGGTTATAGTCTCTGGTGAGGTTTTAGTTAATGTGGTTATACTCTCTGGTGAGGTTTTATTTATTGTGGTTATACTCTCTGATGATGTTATTGGTCTTCGCAAAATACATAACATTTATCTTTTAAACAAGTTTTTAAACTTGTTATTATTTGAATCTTAATCGTAAACTGTGGTCTTGGGTTGATTGTCAATTAAATATACTAAAATATTGCTGCTACAGTCATAGAGGTTTACTTTCAGTAACAGTGTTGCCAACAATGCAATTATTAAATGTTGTAAACTTAACTAGGCTACCTAACTGAAAAAATCGTTAGCTAAGGTCTAAATCTAGTAAACTAAATTTGAACTGCTTTCAATGGGATAATTATTGACCAGTTATTCTAGAGAAACGAATATAATGTATGTATATAATAATATGCTGTGGGACTGGCAGACAAGAATAAATACTTCATTTTTGAAGGCTTTAATTGTTTGTAAATCTTTACTGATTTCAAATTTTATTTAAGAATTTACCTGAAAACTGTTCTTTAAGTGTCAGACGCGTCTAAGGTAATTTCATTCCAGAAATTGGAATAAAAGTATGTACCTCATTACCATTGTACTAAAATTACTGTAGTTAATATAGGTTTTATAATAAAATCTCTAGTCATTGTAGTTAATAGGACCTTTATTAGATTCTTGAATCTTGTTGTCCCTTACGTTCGGTGAACTTTAATCACTTTTACATTATATTATGACTATCCGAACTTTAGTTTTATAGATTTGTTAAAACTTACTGAGACAGAACGTTTTCGATCGCTATGTGCCGATCTTTATCAGTGTCTTCTGCTTGGAGTTGTTAGATTAAGAGCGGTGACGGTTCTAAAGGCAGGTATTCGATAGTATCAGAGAGTATGTGTGAATCCATTGTGTTTGTTCGTTTAATATGTTTGTACTTTGTGTTTTTGTAAATTTCATATTGTTCTAGTGTGTTGAGATGTAGTCGTTTTTCTAGGCTATGGTTATACCTAGTTTCCTTTTTGAATATTGGAACACAAATCTAGAACTCGTTATCAATAAATTGAATAAATTCTATTAGGATTTTGAAGTGTAAATAATTAATATATTAATTATATATATTATAATGAATTTATCAATTGATATAAGGTCTTGAATAGTAATAATTTACTTGATAATATACAATGAATAAAGAAGCGTAACCTGGACGTTATAAAATGTTCTACAACATAACCTACAACATAAAATCAGCTGTTGTATGAAATCATATGTTATCACCTAATTTAAGCTAAAGCAGTTGTACAGAACTTTATAGATGTGTTTGAGCGTGGGGCTAACTTAAAGATTTTCCCCGTACAGTTTTTCTTTTCATTACAAAAGAAGAATTCACTTGATCCCTCCACTAAAACGTCTTTACCCACTAGAGCGTATCGTACAAGGACCGTGCCCGCACCGACACATGCAAACAAACATTCTTTGCATCATTGGGATCATAAAACGCCCTTTGGTCCGCCCCGACTACGGCCAACACCGTAGCGTACCATGGCCGGCCAGCATATGTCGGTGACGGCACGCTCCTTGCAAGGTACGTGACGCCTTCAAACCCCGTTGCAGCCGCGGAAATACTGGTAAAACTTTTCTTCATCGCCAACTAGTGCCTATATAACGTCCAATATCCCCTTCAGAGACTTGTGAATACAATGGCGTCTCGGAATCTTGTTTTCGATTTCCTCTTCCTCGTTGAATAATGCCAATTCTGTTAGTGACGATAGCCTAATTGCCATATATTATGTTTTCACATAAAACAACTATCGTAGGTTAGTTCATAATTTACAACACCGCAAAATACATTAAATATGTTTTAATTTTAATTTAACACATTTAATATTTGATTTAAAAATAAATAAAATATTATAACTAATAAATAAGCCTACGAACATTAATAACATCTAAAGCGTAGGACTTTACTACTGAAGTAGTCTCCTGTATTCACTACGTAGATGTTCTCTCAGTGACGTGCACAGGACAGATGCAGTACTCTCCGGCTACCGGACGGGTATCGTACGCGTTGTATACGGGTATAGATCCGTTGCAGTGGGCATAGTAGTGACCGAACCGTTTTATCTCGTGCCTCACACGGTTCTATGACGGCCGTATAAGTTCTTGTGGGTTAAGACCTTAAATATGCTGAAGCAAATACGCTACAAGCAGCTGATATTTAGAATTGTTTTAAATTTAAAAAATAAAAAAATATTTTAACATCTTTAGGAAATATTATGTAGTTTGAAACGTAAAATGTATCGGTTTAAAATGTGGCCGCGATCTGATGGTTGAACTAGGGAGAAGCTCCCCGTAGGTATGTTCTCGCCAGCAGCGCCTCCAAGATCCGGACAACTCACTGTTACGGATATAGGTCAAATATAATAGGCTGGCACTTTCCTCTTAGGTAGAACCTGTGTATTCGTCGACTATAAAACATAAGGCACTGACGTCATCCCCCATCGCTGCCATAACTCGCGTCCCAACCCTTTGACAATCCTATTAGCACGCTTCCGCGAACGCTCTATTTACATTTGTTATCATTTTACTGTATATTAAAAGTATTAATAAGTAACAAAACAGAGTCAACCCTATGAGTCAACGGAAGTCCAAGGGCTGATGTTTCTGAAAATATCCTGCGAAGACCTTCACCTCGACCTAGGTCTCTCACGAAAGCCCGCAGACTCCAGGTGCCACCTTATAAAACTTTAACTATATCAGTCAGTAAGGCTATATTTACGAGACAGGGAGTTACTGGGCATATATGTAGGGGTAAGGGTAGGGGCATAAAACGTAGGGGTAGGAGTAAATAATGTATGCGTGATCATGACGTCACCTGTAAGATTAGGGTGGACGAAATTATTTAAAGTAGACATTTTGTTTTCAGGAACATTAAGAGGTATTTATTCGTAACATTTTTTAGGAAGGTAGCTATGGAAGGGTAGACGTGAACCTCTGGCTCTCGGAATAGGGGATCGAGTTGGACTGGGTCGCTACGTGAGTTAGACTTGCTTTCAGGAGGGATCTATTCGTAACCCCTTTTAGGAAGGTAGCTATGGAAGGGTGACGTAAACCTCTGGCTCTCGGAATAGGGGATCGAGTGGACTGGGTCGCTACGTGAGTTAGACTTGCTTTCAGGAGGGATCTATTCGTAACCCCTTTTAGGAAGGTAGCTATGGAAGGGTGACGTAAACCTCTGGCTCTCGGAATAGGGGATCGAGTGGACTGGGTCGCTACGTGAGTTAGACTTGCTTTCAGGAGGGATCTATTCGTAACCCCTTTTAGGAAGGTAGCTATGGAAGGGTGACGTAAACCTCTGGCTCTCGGAATAGGGGATCGAGTTGGACTGGGTCGCTACGTGAGTTAGACATGCTTTCAGGTGGGATGAGGAGAGGCGTCTACCCACTTCCCGGTCAAGTGGTGTAACGAGGACGAAAGTGTAAAGGAATGGAAAATACATGAAATCATTACTACACCCATAAGTATATAAAGAAGAAAAGTATATAAACAATATTAAAGGCACCCATAAATATTACTCGCAAGAACAAGTAATGTATAACAAAAAAAATTAAGTCAATTCTTACTGAGGTCAACAATTTTTTTTATTTTATAATCACAAATAATATAAATATGTATATATATATATATATATATATATATATATATAGGGGAGAGTTGGACAAAACGGGATACCATTTACTTTTTGTGTGTTTACTTCCTAAAAATTGTTAAATATAAAATGCAAATATTTTTATTAATATTACAATTTATTAAAGTCTACAAATAATGTTTAATGTTATATTTTTAATTACTGTAACATAGTGAAAAAAAGCATTTATGAAAACACTACACATCCCGTTTTATCCAACCTAGGTTGGACAAAACGGGATAGGGTTATTTCCATTAAACTTTAAAGACATAGTTAACTGAAAATGAATTACTAATGTCCTCTTTAAACTTAATGTTTAAAATAAGCACAAAAATCGCACAAAAAGGTATCATCGTCCTCTTCTGCCTTAGAACATGCTTCGTGAGCCCAACCGTGGCAGCCAGTACATTGAATCCAACCTTCACCACCCTTAGAGTCAACGTATAAAGAATTACAAAAAATGCAGGTTTCTTCCCCTTCAGTTTCGTCTTCAGATGAGGTAGACACCAATTCCTGACTACCTGAATGTTTTTCAGAACTCTTCTCATTTTGGCTTTTACCATCCAGATTAGGTGTTCCTGTTTCCGTTTTTGCAGTTTCAGGTTTAGCTAAGATCTCTTTATTTTTAATTCCTGCCCTTTTGTTTTTAACAGCTCTGTCCTTTGAAATTTTGAAAACGGATTTCTTAGCAGCCTTTTCTTTGAGTTTCTGTATTCTTTCTTTTTCTTTTCTCTCCTTTTCTTCTTGTTCTAATTCATTTTTATATGGGGATGATGTTATCACAACCGTTTTCCCCTTCCTTCTGTCAACATATTTTTCAGGGCGAGGTCCTTGAACTTGAGGAACAGGCAGAACAAACTTGGGAGAAATCGAAAATGGCAGTGTAGGTCGATAGTGACTGATTCCTAAGCCTTTGTACCCTGAGGAGGTTGAAGGTTGGTCTAGCCCTACGCTTGTGGTACTTTCAGTTTGGAGTTCTTTGTGCGGTGGTTCTTGGAGCATGCCTGGATTTTCTTCTGACTGGGAGAGCAATATCTCTGGGTCGTTCGATGGAGCTTTGTCTGAATCTGCTTCACTTTGTTGCAAATCATTGCTGATCAGATCTTCAGGCAATGGGTGATCTGTGGTGAGGGAGGGCGCAAACAAGTGATCTGGGAAGACATCACAGTTGTAAGGACTTATACCAGTCTTACTGAACCCTTTCACGGCGGTTTCCACAACAGCTGCACGTGAAAATGCTGCGTTAAATAGTTTTCCGACCTCGTATATCGTAACGCACCTACCTGGATGATTAAATAGCCACTTCCGAACTTCTTGTTCGTAATATGTGCTAAGTGGAGCCATGAAACTGACATCCAGGGGTTGAAGGCGATGGCTTGTGTGTGGAGGGAAAGTAAGGATGATTACATTATTTTTCCTTGCCAAATTTATAAGTTCTAGACTTTTGGTGTGGCTGTTATGTCCGTCAAGTAGCAACAATACTGCCTTCTCAGGAGTAGGGTTTGAAAATTCAACGAATTTCTTAAACCAAACAAGGAAGTTATCCCTGTTGATCCAGCCGGTCTTGTGATACACTGCAAATGAGCCTGGGAAAGCATAATCCATAAGTCTTGGATTTTCCGTCACTCTAGGAAATACAAACATAGGAGGGACAAAAACCCCAGCAGCACTAATGCAAGTTTCAACTGTAACTAAAACTCCTCGTTCGGCAGAAGATAAACTACCCACTTGCTTTTTACCTCTTAAAGCCAAAACCTTTGAAGGCTTGTTAGTTACTGTTAGTATCCCTGTTTCATCTACATTATAGATATTATTGGGAGCAAAATTATGTTTTTGAATGAGGGCACCCAAGAGATCAAAAAACCTTTTGACAGCTGGGCGGTTAAACCCTTTTGCTCGGGCCATACTGGTAGGTTCTGGATTTCTTAAGCTAAGTTCTTTATGTCTGCGAAGAAACGAATACAACCAACATTTTCCTGCCATCTTTTTTTCTCGGTTAAAACTATGCTTAATGTTGTTTTTCTCGGCTAACTCAAATGCTAGCATGCGCAAATCTGTTAGAGTTATACCAAATAACCTTTCTTCCAGATCCAAAACATGGTCAACAAGCTCTTTTTCTTGTTCAGCACTGAAAACCGTCTCATATCTGCCCAGTTTTTTTACTGCTGCAAATTCAGGGGTCATTGTATTCGTACGAGCTTTTTTTACCTTTCTCTCTAGTGTTGTTTTTGGGACTCCATGTGATATTGCTGCTCTTTTAAAGCCCATAGTTCCGTCCAAAACTTCCCGAATAGCCGCAGCCATGTTTGTCTCACCCCAACTGTTTCTGGTAGAAGTCCTTTGATACTTGGGTGGCATTTTGTTTTCTGCAACCAACAAGCAGGGAATTATTAGTTTAAATATATATTTATATAAGTTAAAAAACAAAAATGTATTACTTTATTTTATTTTATTTATTAAATGTAATTTATTAAATAATTGAGTAATAGAGAAAGTGGTCGGCTAAAACGGGACACGAAAAAACTGTATCCCGTTTTATCCAACTCCATAGTGTCCCGTTTTGTCCAACTTGTGACATTTCCAAAACAAACATGGCTGGCGTCTCAAACGTAAAGTAAAACTAGGATGATTGTATACGAAATTGTTCGTCAATAAACACTTAAGAAAATGTGGTA
This sequence comes from Prosapia bicincta, assembly GCA_036971475.1. NCBI lineage: Eukaryota > Metazoa > Arthropoda > Insecta > Hemiptera > Cercopidae > Prosapia > Prosapia bicincta. The sequence goes on along the minus strand of JBAIZL010000007.1, from coordinate 4,298,552 downwards.
CTTACCGAAAATATGCTCCAATGTATAGAATCGGAAGAATATTATATTCACAGCGCGAAGATGTACAAAAACAGACAGAAACTCGGTGAAAAACTTTCTCCAGTAGTAACTTTTAAAAAACAACTCCTTCCTTGAAGCGATCATCTGAGAATGCTATCATGGCAGCCTTGAACTAGTTTCATTCGTTTCCCGAGTGATAGCTGCACTAGTCGGGTCCATGGGCTAAGTATCCCGTTTTGTCAACCTATCCCGTTTTATCCAACTCTCGCCTATATAGTCTATATATATATATATATATATATATATATATATATATATATATGACCGAATCAGAATATTAAGTGGCAAAATAGAAAGCAAATTTCCTTCTAATTTTCCATTTTTCCTTACACCGTATAAGGTGGTGTTGAATTATTATTTGTGTTTATTACTATTTATTCGCGTTCTAATTTTTCATTTAAAATTTATGAAACTGATGGCGATCTATAATTTCTCAATCTATCCATCTCTTGTAATGCTCCACTATTGCAAGGAACCTTTCTCTTATAATTTCATATAGATCCTTAAGCAATTGATATCTGCCTATGAGAAGTTGGCTCAGCGCCAAAGTGCTGGATTTCAAACATGGAGTAATTCAGTTCGAATCTGACCAAGACATACACTTTTAAAAATTTAATTAATGAACAAGAATTTGGAACAACTGTATCGAGAGCAATTGTCATCCACTATAGGTTGAAAAAAATGTATTTGAACTTCATTGGATGAATTAAAACGTATTTTATTAACGATTGAAAATTTGTAAAAGATATATATCAGAAGAGTGTGAGCCAATAGAAGGAATAAAAAATAGAGATTTTAATGGTGAAATAAGATAAAATAGAAGGTATTGGAAAAATGATGTCGAACAAAAGCTGATGGGGTTGTCATAAAAACAATGTTGAATAAATTGGAACGAGTGTAGTCGGGCGAATAACGCGTTACACAAGAACGTGTCTAGGACAAGCAGAGTGTCCAGTAGCTCGTCGTGTCGGTGTCGGGCCCACTTTGTATGCTCGTCCTGTCCCGCTGAGGTTGTGCAAAGTAGATGTGCGATAACGCCGAGGGCAGGACGTACACCGGTGACGCAACGAGGAGACGCGTTGACCGTAAAACGTGTGCGCACGTGCCTGTGTCATGATTTGGAAACATCAGAATCGGGCGTCGGTTACTTAACCCGCTGCCCGGTGCCAAGTGTTATCGTCAGACAGTTGGCAGTGGCGGGCACCTGTTATACGGCACAGGTTAGGCTGGGTTTGCTTTTTCAATGCAAAATTATTGATTTGAAAATATAAAAATTAGAACTTTTTTTTGAAGAAGTCTATTTATAGAAACTTCAGCTTGAAACTCTTAACATACTCATCGTCACTTCCGCTAGGAATATATGTATATATTCGAGTACATTTACTGCTTTTCTTTACGTTATAATATTTTTTTCGTTGACGCGTTTCGGAATGTCGTTGACGACTCTATTTTCAAGATTTAAATAGTACTCCTAAGTATTAAACGTCAATCTTTTAACTACCATCGTCCTACTGACTAAGTTGAAATTCTTAAAATATCCATCTTCCACTTTTTAGGTTTAGTACTGTTCACAGAATGCCAAGTACTATTCAACACAGTAATATTTAAGTTTTTAAAATGGAGTCATTCCGAAACGCGACAACAAGGGAAAATATTGTAGGCCTGATTTTAGGAAAGGTAGAAAAATGTACTCGAATATAATATTCAACCTTTTTAATTTATTGTAAAATTATAAGTTGAATTAAACAATACAATATTCAATCCTGTTTTTAAAAAAAATATTTGTTTAATAGATTATTTACCGAGTCTATATTTGGAATGTATCCCTTTAATAAAAAAAACAATTATTTCAGGAAAACGTTCCTGTAACAGGTGACAATTATGACCTCTTTTAGGTGTGGGTAAAATTAATTTAAAATATCGTCACTTTATTATAAAAGGCATATGCAGTAGAATTCTAAGGAAATAACCGAATTACTCAAACAGTAATTTTTGCAACTAAAATGGACCAGGATAACTGAACACACTAAACAAGTCTTTCTCCGGCTACTTTTAGAGTCGGTTATGTAACATGATCTATAAGCCCGTATCTTTCCAATACTTCTCAAGTTCTAAGGGTCAAGTTGTTAGAATATATAAAAGTAAAGCTTTGATTGCGTTTATCTCTCTACACGTATTGCTCCAGTTTCTCTCTTTTGGCGTTAATGTTTCTACCACCCGTAGATTTCGTTGTCCATGATAAGCGAAAGTTTTATGTTTCAAGCTACAAATCTGCAACTCGTCGAACTCATAATTGCAATAAATTTATGAAAGAAATATTGAGACATAAAAACTTTGATTGAACTGAGGTCTACATCGATGCTTAGTTGGCCTCCAGGGCATGCGTCATTGAAATAGGCTACAGTGTTCTCTAATGTGGTCAGAAACCATATTAATGTTACCACTTTATGGTGGCTTGAGGTGATTAAAGTGTATGTATATATACTATACATATAGTGGGTATAAATACACGCACACGCGCACGAACGCACACATGCACGTACATACGCACGCACACAAGCACGCACGCACGCACACACCATACACAGACACACACACACAGACACATACGAGCATGCGCGCGCGCGCACACTCACACAAACACACACACATACACAGACACACACACACACACACACACACACACACACACACACACACACACACATACACACAAACAAATATATATATATATACAGAGTATTTAAAAAAATCTAATTTAAGATAAAATATCCACGTTACATAGGTTCAAAATGCTTCATTTTCTATCCTGGGAGTAAATACACGCACACGCGCACGAACGCATGTACATACACACGCACACAAGCACGCACGCTCACACCACACACAGTCACATACGAGCACGCGCGCGCGCACACACACACACACACACACATACACACACAAACTAATATATATATATATATATACACAGAGTATTTTTAAAAATCTGGGAGAAATGACCTATCTTCGAGAATGATCAAATATACTAATTTAAGATAAAATATGAACCACGTAAAATGCTTCAAAATGCAAAATGCACCGGTTCAAAATGCTTCATTTTCTGTCCTGCCCCCATGTTCTAATCACCACCTCAAGTAATAACAACAATAGGTATAATAATAAGGAAGATACCAGAAATAATAATTATTTGTATAAACAACTGATGCTACATATCCAACGTGTTAAAACAGTTGTTCCACAACATAACTTTTAAAATCAGCTGTTATATAGAACCATATGTTACCACTTAATTTAAGTGAAGATAGATGTATACAGTACATATATACAGTTATATATATGTGTTAGAGCGTGGCGCCAACTCTAGGACTTTTGCCACACAAATGTTATTTCAGCACAAATAACAAACACTATAACAATTATAATAACAAAGATAACAATACAAAAGTTAATTGTTAATAATAAGTTAATCCCACTTTATAAGAGTTTGTTTTAAACAGTAACCAAACCCTCTGAGGTTTTCCAAAAGCAACTACCAGAGGCCCCTTGTTACGGCCAGAGTATACCAACGCGTGGAATTTACTGCCCGCTTGATCGTATAACTACGACCTAAACATATCGTGTAGGCGTGCGCATTCCGTTTATCTAAATCAAATTTGTCATTAATGTTTATTGGCCAAATTTTATCATCTTTAGAACAACACGGCCGAATAATGTCCACTAATTTCAAATTTAATTACCATTTAAAAACACAAAGTAGATAATAAAATCAAATAGTAAAATTGTGTCGACAGGCCCGCGTTACTGTTTTTAATGTTTTACGGCGCGTTTAATGGGCCCAAAGCCCCGCGCCGCTTCCGGCTATGGGGCGTTTTGTATTTTATGTGTTCCAAATACACAGCGCAGTTCCACTTTAAGTGCCCGATTTAGTGCCCGGTGTTTTGGGGCTCGGATAAAGCCAGCCGAAGTACAAATGTGGACCAGACGAACCTCAAAACGTGACTTTTGCGGGCGTCATTAAATACGTTTTGGGGGCTGGAGGGGAGCGGGTTGAGGAATGGGTGTGAATTATATCAGTGAAGAGAAACAATTAGTTTTAGGCACGCAATGAAACCGGCGCGGAGGTAGTTTCCCGCTAAACCATCGACACCGTTGACTAGTTTGTAAAATTGTAACGGAATTTATAATCTGTGTATTTTTTTCTGTCTATTTCGTAAACAATTTGGCGTTTATCTTCTAGAAAGATTACAGATAAGAACTAATATTATCATAGTACGGTTCGACAAGATTCGGGAGTCGTGGCTTCTGTGGATAGGGCCACGCTGTCCACTGTAGCCTACTCTAAGAAGAAACGTTGTAAATTGTTTTGTTTAGGGAATCTATTTTTGTTTAAAGAAATTTTCCATTTCAGTTACATTATTTCAAAAACTGATTCTTTAATAATATTTTTATTATTTAAAAGTAATTTGTTGTAATTTAGCCACACCCCGAAAACAATTCATTAAAATAGAAAAATGTAATTTTGGAACTAGGTTAATACTGGTTATTATATGACGATTGGGATTTGGATTAATTATTACGTTAATTGGACGAATTTAAGATAATTTTATTTCGGGTTACAATTTGGCTTATCTAAGAGTAGATATTTTGTGAATGTTAGAAAAAACTAGTCACAAATAAGTTGATAAATTTAATAATCATATATTGAAAACAAATATTATTTAGCTATGTTTTTAAATTTATTTTAGTAGACCTACTGTATACTTCTTACAATACTCATCTAATTTCCTGGTGGAGTCATTACTGTATTATTGTAGTGAATTGTTGTAGTATACTGGTGTGAATTAGAATATATATATATATATATATATATATATATATATATATATATTAAATAAGGTGATATGTTTTCTTGTAATATTGTTAAAAAATTAAAAATATTTCAAAAACAATAATACTTTTAATGAATATATTTATTCAAAGCTTTTCGCCGATAAAATTTCATTTTTTTATTAGATAATTATTTTCCTGAAGATGCTGGTACTATTTTATGGGCGAAAAGCTTTGAATAAATATATTCATTAAAAGTATTCTTGTTTTTGAAATATTTTTAATTTATTATATATATATATTTATTTGTGTGTGTGTGTGTGTTTGTGTGTGTGTGTGTGTGTGTGTGTGTGTGTGTGTGTGTGTGTGTGTGTGTGTGTGTGTGTGTGTGTGTGTGTGTGTGTGTGTGTGTGTGTGTGTGTGTGTGTGTGTGTGTGTGAGTGTATGAATGTAAAGAGAGAGAGAGTGTGTGTGTGTGTGCTCGCGCGCGTGCGTGTGAATGTAAAGAGAAAGACAGAGAGAGAGAGAAGGGAGGAGGGAGATATTCTATTTCAAGGTGATACATAAATTTGCCTTCATTAAGGAAATAAATAAGGAGGAAAACATTCACTTAATGCTAATGGAAGAGAACGCTATTTGCGAAATATAAACACATAGGTACAATTAGAAAATTATTATATTTATTAAATTAAGTAAACCATGCAACTTGTTATAAAGGGGAACGTTTCTAATGAAAACACTTGAAGCCCACGCCCAATGGGCGCAATAAATATATCACCTGCGGCCAATAATTTGCCGCCATTGAGACGCTAATTCTAAATAATATTAAATTGAAACACGACGCAACTTTATAATAGAGTATTGTGTTTTTACTATCAATTTAATAAAAGCGTGTAATTATAACGTGGTTACCGAGTCACGCCACGGAGCGCTAGTGAGCAGGTTAGGTTAGGTTAGGTTATGGGGCGTGGCACTGTGGGATCTATACCGGCGCCGCGTCGGCTTCATTTTATAGGAATATATTAATAGACGTGGAAATCCGTGGTGGATTTCTCCTGCGTCAAGAATAAGGTCAGTGTGGAGACTGCGGACCAGTGCTCTTGTAGGAGGCGTATAGAATTCCGTAATACCCGAAAAGTAAACGTTTGGGTGCGTGTATTGGCAAAACCAAAATCTCTCACTATGAAAACAATCCTTTTTGATGTAAATTCACGTGTTACTGCCATTGTTATAACGTATTTCCTAAAATAATTGTGTTGAGACATTCCAGAGAGCCTGATTATTATAAATGTACCTATTATAGATCGTTAAAAAAACAATTAACTAAAATTAATAAAAATAATTTACTTGTTCATATAGAGGACAATTGCGTCATCAACAGTGGCAAGGGTGAAACCGATGACAAGTTGCAACGAATAAACGAAAAAAGTAAATTTTTCCTGAAACGAAATTTCATGTTAGAATAAAACTTTAAAAAATAAATAATTTGACATTTTAAAAAATAAATAATTAAAATTTTAAAAAATAGGAAAGATTCAAGAAATAAAAACATAAAAAATAACAATTAGAGAATTAAAATAAAAAATTCGAGAAAATAAAAATGTTTAGAGAAATAAAATTTATAGAATTGAAAATTAAAATAAAGAGATCAAAGAATTAAAATTTTTTAAAATGGGAGAGTTTGAGGGAAAATAGTTTCATTGAAAAATTTTACTTCGGTCGAGAAACAATTAATCGCGGCGTCTCATCTCTTCAGTTGTCATAGGCATGGATTTCCACGTATTTTATTTCAGTAAAATCGATTTCTATCGGAATAGTTTCTCAGCAGTCTAAAATAAATTGCAAGAGTTAACACTGGCTGTTTGTAATGGTAAATGAAAGATAACAGTTAGATTAATATCTGTAGTGGAATTTTAAGTCGTCTAAATCTCAATAATCCATTAGGACCTCTTTGTTACATTACAAGAATAAACAATTTGTTATTTTTACTGCTTTTTTATTTTGCACTTCTTGTAATGTCTAGATTTTCACTCATTTAATCTAGCAATGTACTTTTTCTATAATACAATTTTATAATAAAAAACAAATTGTAAAATTTAAAAAATCAATGTTATGAAAAACAACTGCAATCAGTTACTGTCTGAGGTGACAATGGAACGCATTTCGAAACGGGCTCCCTCATTAAAGAACAAAGTAAGTGCTACTATAGACAGGTATCACATTTCAGTATCTGTCTAAGTTTGTAAGTTGAAAAAATCAATACGATGCGAGGGTTCAAAACGCAATTAGTGCACATTTAATGAAAACTAAATGCAGATGCAGGTTTCCTTTTAACTCCTTACTACACGCGATCCAATGGCCTATATATCTTCTATCGCTGTCCTCTATTTGAAAGCACTTTCGTTTTCTATTGTTTGAGTGTTTTCGTGATGGACAATGGTTGCATAAGTCGAGGATGTACAATCGATTACCATGAGGCAACTTCCTGCAATCGACCACTCTTAGACGACCTCACATGCAATCTTTACACGACAAACGACTTTCTAACATACAGTTTTTCCTAAGATTTTAACGTCCGCGTAAGGGTGACGACCAGCTAGTGTTACGCCCGTATCGGGAAGGTTGGGTCTAGAAGTCTTCCGGTAAACGGTGCATTATTCCGTATTTCCCTGTTTAACAAATTGCGTATATTGTACATTATCACTGAAATGGGTGATATTTTACTGGCATAGGTTCAAAAAGTGCGAATGATGTAGAGTTTTACTGTTTATTATCTGCTCGTATCCGAGACGAATTTTTATTGAGACATATGGAACACAGTTTCATTTTAGGAGACACAGTTTATGCATCCTGCAATTCAAACACGATAAGTTGCTAGTTTTATACAAAACAAAGAACGTATTGCAGAATATTAACGCAGGGCTCCCGTTTATATTTCCTGACGAATGATAAATCTATTTATAGTTTTTTTAAACATAAATATGCAGTACATATTAATAAAATTAATAATAATGTAGCAATGGAAAGCAAGTTTTATCTAACATAATTTTTCTAAAATATCTTTTTCCGCAGCAGTATGGAAAATCGATGTAATGGTTTTTAATAATATGAAAAATAATATAAAGGTACATATTATAAAGGTATAAAGGTATAAAAGATACATATTAGTTCATTTTACAAAAATGTTATTTCGCTCTAATTCACTTTATTAGAGAAACGAAATTCTTGCTTTTGTGTAATAATTATGAATTCTTTCGTACCACAGTAAAAAGGAATTTTTTCGTACTTTGTACTTAGCCATTTCATTGCTATCGATTTAGCTAAGGAAATTTTCAGTGAAAACCGAGGAAAAAGTATAGTTGTTTTTGTTTAAATGAACGTAGTTACAAGGGGTTAAATATTCTGCCATTTAGGTCCAATTTCTTCAGCTAATTATTTTTAAGATATACAACAATTTATAAAATTTTGTATTGAAAAAAATGTTTTTCAAAAATTCCTTTAAATCGGTAAATAATATAAAACAAATAACTATAGAAATGTTATAACAATTAATGAAAGCTGGACTTAGTGTTACTCATACAAAACATTCAATCATAAAAATTTCGGTAACAGATTCTTTGTAAAAATTTAAAACTCTTATAGCTCTATTTTATATCCGTGCAGAATATAATATTATAAACACTGGCGTAATTTTAATATTTAAAGATGAATCTATGTTAGGAAACTACTATTATTCAGACTTATGGTATAATCCCGACAGTTCATTAAAAACAACTTTGCATACGTTTACTTAAGCAATTTGTTGACCCAAGACCGTTAAATAATAAAACTTCACCTCTAATGCAACCACGCAATCTCCAACACATCCTTAATGGCCTCTCTGATCGATAGATGCGTGGAGACTTTAACGCGAGCAGAGGAAGTGATGCAATCCCGAAACGGAAGTAGTGACACGCTAGAGTAGACAGTTCCGCTCCAGTTCCACATGATAATAACATTGTCAAATATTGTACAGAGAGAAACTCAGCCGGCATGTAATGTATGTAAAGTGTGCTTATTTGGCGGGCATTGCGCAACCAACGCCAGCGTTCAGTCAGTCGTGGGAAT
>JBAIZL010000007.1:4167055-4284555 GCA_036971475.1 Prosapia bicincta | reverse complement strand
ATACAAACATGTTATACGCTCTGGTGGCTGACAATAGAGTGTGTTCATTACAAGCCACCCCAAGCCACCTTGGCTATTGTCACCCCGCTACAATCTTCACACACTTATGTTGCGGTAGCGCGGTGACCGTGTTCTCTACAGGGCCAGTTCTCCGTTCTTGCAAATCGAACATAATATAAAATATTTAATTATTTTTCATTCTAGAAGTGTTTGAATCTTATAGTTTGTAAAATGTATGCCTTCTTCGAATCTTAGCAACTTAGTTATAGAAGTATGCAACAAGAAGTACAGGAAGAAATACAATAAGCATACAGAAGTATTTTATGTTTGTGTAAATATAAAATATTTTTGTTTAATTAATTAAACATAAATACAAGAATTTAAATACTTTAAATATATTTCATCAAATTATATATAACAATTGCCTGAATATTTAAAACACCATTTTTTATGTTTTACAAAATTGTAAGACATAACAGTTCGTATAAAACTCTCCACGTCTCCTTAAACAATGTAACCGAGACGTAATGAAATTAAATAAATTAGAGGTTTCATAAAGGTAGTTTATGTATTTTTTCTTGGCGAGAAACCAATGTTGGTTATCGTCGCCAATCAAAATAACGGGGTAAAAACTAACAAAATTATTAACGTAGAAATATATTGAAACAAACAACAATACAATCTAAAGCATAAACGTAACAATAAATAGCAAAATAACCATAAAAAACAATATAAACAATAAACAAAAAAATGATAATTTTTTCACGACGGTAAATAATTGTATATTGGTACAAAAATTTATTTTATTTAATGGACAAAAGCTCTTCTCGTATAATTTGAAATAAGTTATAGCATTTTATCTAGAAAACAAAAAAACATTTTTTAAATTTTGAATTAAATCAGAACATATAAAAGTGACTGTACTTTAAAAACTGGTTTGTGAAAATACTTTGCCGCCAAAATGCGCGATGGAGAGAAATGTGTATTTATTTCTGTATTTTTTAAAATTGATCAGCCGGTATGCGTACTGTCAGCAGTGCAGCGTAGGAAAGGATCGTAAATATGGGTAGGTTTATAGTACGTGCCTAAAACACCCTGGAACGGGATATAGGGGTGAGTTTATAGCATTGGCTTCGTTGTACGGGATATATGAGAAAATTGACTTTAAAGACGTATGGAACCGTTATGTATGAGTAAGGGTGAGGAACTGTAAATGGCGCTAGTCGAGGCTTCTAAAGAAACGATTATAATTACCTCTTGGGGATTGAAAGTGGGGATATTATAGTGGGAGGGAATGATTCCTTGAAGATCTACTCTTATCGAGTAGGAGAAAGAGATCCCCTTGATAATCCTTTCATTGACTACTTTTTTAGCAGAATGCAAGTAGCAAGGACTTGAGAATATCCGTTAAAAATTTATGTATTACAAATGTGAAGGTTACAATTGGAGTTGAAGAAGGCGTTTAAAGCTCCGATTCTTGTCAAAGAAAGAGAGACATAAATGCTAAGATAAGACGGCAATGGACGATCGCGGACACCCACAACAATCTACTTGGGCGCAATTACACCGTTATTCGTGCAGAAGCTCTGAAGGTCATTAAATTACTTGTGCTGAACGATAAACGTCCGGTAGAAAAACTACTGTACACGATATTTATAACCGCGATGGTACGGATTTAGGTCTTATATAATCTGTTTCCTTAATAGTAACAGCTCTTGCTAAATCTATATAAAGCCAGATTGTCTGACGTTCAAACGTCTTATGCACCAAAGAAGAGTTGGTTAGCTAATTCTTTAGATAATTGGCCGTTTTAAAAAAGGAACATATCCGACCTATAATTTTACAAACAGATAGAGTCTACTAGCAAACCAATTAATTCCTGAAGCGACACGAATTTATAAAGTTTTAGGAAATATTTCTTTTTCTACTTTGATCCAACGTAAATGTATAGATTAATCAATACCCTTTATAAAATATATAATTCCATAATAATTTACAAAACTTTTACAGAAGCTAAAAACAAAAAACATAATTTTGAAACAAATATCATTGTTTTAGTTTAAAATTTATAGAAAAATTATTCACTACGATTTTATAAAACTAAGTTTAGTTTTTGATAAAGGAAACTAATTTTGGTACCTTTTAAGTTTATTTAGCACTGGACAGAGGAAACAATGTAATAAGGCAATATCCTGGTTCTATATCGAAAGCAGCTCATTACTTTAGGTGAAACCTTATTTATTTTTTGTGGACTAAGCTTTCTTATTACCTTAGGGAGGGTTGCACCACCCACCTTGTTATTTAATAAATAATACACACAACCTCTAACCACAAATATTTTTATTCTAGTCTTATGTACATTTCGGTTACAAAGTAACCATCCTCAGAGACTTGACAATACATACTGTATATATTGACAATAGTGTACTGATATTAGTATGTATTGCCTTGTCTCTGAGAATGGTTACTTTGTAACCGAAATGTACGTAAGACTAGAATCAAAACATTTGTGGTTATAGGTTTTTTGTGTATTATTTATTAATAATAAACCGCAGTACATTATTCCAAGTAATTAGTAGCCATGTTATTTGTTTTTCTTGTTTATTATTTTTGTTTGATGTGTAATTTGTTTGTCTCTTTTATTATTTCCTATTACTGTTATTCTTTAGTCATTGTTGGAATATTTTTATTGTTTATAGCCTTATTTGTTTAAAATGCGCATCTTTATTAAATTTTGTTGTTTATATTTTTGCGTTGTTTAGTTGACTGGTGCTCAATTACGGAAGATAATAAGTATTTTATTTATGTGTCTATTTATTTATGTGTTGTAGCTTGACGTATCGGAAGGTATTCGAATGTATGTATATATAATGATTTGGGATAAGAGTAGAGCCATTTTTATAAAGACAGATGTGTTTTGGTCAGTGTGGCACAGGACGATATATTTTTGGTTAATGTATTGTACTATTGTAATGAGCATTACGAATTTATTTCTGATTGTTTCATAGTTTGTTAATATGTTTGTCAGTTATATGTATAAAGTATTATTGACAATATTTTGGTTCAATACCGAAAAGAGTTCGTTATTCTAGCGAAAACCTATTTTATTTAGGCTATGCGCTATCATAAGGCAATAGAAAAATACAAGTGATTAGAAAGGGTTTGTTAGTGAGTGATTTGAAAATAGTAACATTATATATATATATATATATATATATATATATATATATATATATATAGCTAGAGTGTTTCGCAAAATTTCCATTATTTAATCCTTTGAGTTTATTTTCGTTTGTTTATTACATCCTATTTACTTGTTTATTAAATGATGTATTTAAAACAACGTTAATTTTTTATTTAAACATTTTTAAAGTATTATTCTGTCCTAATACTGTATTTCTAATGTATTTTTTATTTTTTAAGGTGTATATTTTAAATATTCGCTTAATTTTGATTTTTATAAACTTCATTTTGTTACTGAATTATTTATTTTACGATTACAAATCGTGTCATCGTATTTAAGTTCTTGCTTCGGAATTTAAAACTTTGTAAATATATTCAAATTAGGCAGGCATTCCATATATATTAAATTATTTTCTACTTTGCCATTTTGTAAACTTGTCACCTTAAGTGGTTTAAATACTCATTAACTTTCTGTAATAGGATTATTCTGAATACTATACATTCAAAAGCCTGCCTTTCTGACTTAAAATCTAAGAAAATTAGTAGCTTATTTTACTCGTCCTACCGTTAACGCTTCTTCCTTTATTCTCTAGTAATTTATTTATATTTCCTGAGGGGTTGTCTTACATGTACTTTGTTTATTTAATGGAGAAGATGATGTCCGTGAAGGGGTGAAAAATTATTGGAGAATTTAACGCTTGTTAGCAGAGATTTAATTGAATTTATTCACATGTGAGTACATTCTTGCCATTCAGAGAATTAAATAATTCTCAATATCATTTAAAGTTTTGAGAATGGAGTTATTCTGAAACCGGTCAACGAAGAAAAATATTGTAATGTTAGGAAAGCCAGAAAATGTAAAGATAAGTATATTAGGAATTTTAATGAATTTGTTTGTCGTAGTAGGGTTCTATTAATAGCCTCAATAAACAGCAATGAAAATTCTGTGTTGTGCACTTTCATTGCCGTTGTGTAATATGATTATTATAAACATTATCTTTTTTATATTAAATCTAAGAAAATCAATATTTTATTTTGCTTGTCTTCCCATTAACCTTTCTTCCGCTCTTCTCTAGTAAATTGTTTATATTTTCCGTTATTGATGTATGTGACCTTGGTCATTTTATGAACAAAGTGTTTTCCGAGAAGGGGTAGGAAATTATTGGAGACTTTAAGGCTCATTAAAGAGATTTTATTGAATTTATTCACATGTGAGTACATTTTCCTGCCATTCCGAAAATTAAATAATTCTCAATACCATTTAAAGTTTTGAGAATGGAGTTATTCTGAAACCGGTCAATGAAGAAAAATATTGTAATCTTAGGAAAGCCAGAAAATGTAAAGATAAGTATATTAGGAATTTTAATGAATTTGTTTATCGTAGTAGGGTTCTATTAATAGCCTCAATAAACAGGAATGAAAATTCTGTGCTGTGCACACTCATTACCGTTGTGTAATATGATTATTATAAACATTATAAATTCAGAAGCTAGTCTTTTTTATACTAAATCTAAGAAAATCTATATTTTATTTTGCTTGTCTTCCCATTAACCTTTCTTCCGCTCTTCTCTAGTAAATTGTTTATATTTTCCGTTACTGCTGTATTAGTACCTTGGTCATTTTATGAACGAAGTGTTTTCCGTAAAGGGGATGGAAATTATTGGAGACTTTAACGCTCATTAACGAAATTTTATTGAATTTTTTTTCGTAGTAGCATTTTATTAATAGCCTCAATAAACACGAACGAATTTGGAGACTTCTGCTTAAACACCACCACACAAAACCAAGTGACCAGCAAGCGACGGGCTTTAAAAAACAGGGCATTCGTATTCAGGAGCCGATAAGGCTCTGAGCTTCTACAATTTGCGGTTCCCATTTAGGCCTACAGCGGTCCTGACGGTCGATTCGTGTTCGTATATTGGTCAAATGGTCCGGTAGTTAATAGGCACTGAGCGATATATGGACCAATATCCTCCCGACACATTGCCTTTTCGTTTGCACCTTCCTGGGTAATGGACTTTATGGGGACGTTTTTCAAAGATGTAATAAGTGATACGAATTTATGAGTATTGAGTCAAATGGTTCCTGGTTAGATTTGGGCCTAAATTGTTTTGTTTATGTGCCGAGGAAATATTTCGCAGGGGGAAATAGACAATTAAATATGCTGTACTTAAGTTGTTGATATATTGCAGGTTTTTACATTAAATGTCAAAAGGACAGTTGAAACCGATTGGCTTTTCTGTGTGTAGTTAGAAATAGTTTTAAAAAATACTTGAATACAGGACAAAAATTAATGTGTAATAAAATGTTCGTTAAATAATTAATTTTAGTTTAATTTATTATTGAATTTCTAAAGCTGATCGCATAAAAATGCGTAAGCTATTTTTACAGTTCGTAGATCTTTAATATTTTATCACGAAAAACATTTTTATATTCTTAGTTCAGAGGGTTTTTATGGGTTAGTAGCGCTAGCCTAATACTACACGAATCTGCATGTCTGGAGAGAAAGAGAGAGAGAAAGAAAGAGAGAGAAAAGAGAAGTAGAGAGAAGAGTTGGAGAGAGTGAGAGAGAGAGAGAGAGAGAGAGAGAGAGAAGTAGAGAGAAGAGTTGGAGAGAGTGAGAGAGATAGAGAAGTAGAGAGAAGAGTTGGAGAGAGTGAGAGAGAATGAGAGGTAGAGAGAAGAGTTGGAGAGAGAGAGAGAGAGAATGAGAAGTAGAGAGAAGAGTTGGAGAGAGAGGGAGAGAGAGAGAGAGAGAGAAGTAGAGAGAAGAGTTGGAGAGTGCGAGAGAGAGAGAAGTAGAGATAAGAGTTGGAGAGTGCGAGAGAGAGAGAGAGAGAAGTAGAGAGAAGAGTTGGAGAGGGTGAGAGAGATAGAGAAGTAGAGAGAAGAGTTGGAGAGAGAGAGAGAAAGAAAGAGAGAGTAGAGAGAAGTAGAGATAAGAGAGGGAGAGAGTGAGACGGAGAGAGAGAGAGAAGGGGTATAATTATATTTATATAAAATATGCGTCCTGAATAATTTGTGGTATTGTATTATAAATTATTACTAATTATTATAAAATTAAATATATAAAATACTACACATTTCTATACAAAATATTCTTTAGAATAAGTAATATTTTTAAGGTTAATGACAGATCACATACCAATTCATGCTTTTACAAATACAGCTTAAGTTTCGATATTCTATTAAAAAATCCTTTTCAACTACTAAAAGTTTATTAATCTAATAATGAACCATAATTTATAGTTTATAACATTCATAAACAATACTTTTGACGTAATTAAAATAATATATTTCATTATTATTAATAAATTTAACATTTACAAGTCGAATTGCACTACTAGTCAAGTCAAATTTTGATCACATATACTATAGACCTATTAAATTGGCTCCCTTGTTACAGTCATTACAGTATTTAGGTTATAGACAATGGAAGCAAATCAGATTCCAGTAGGCCTAACGATTGATGTTACTGTTAAACCTGTTACAATGACGTCTCCAGTCGCTTTGTGGTAGGTAGAATAGCGAGCTCACAAAACACTGCAACTCCCAGAGGTATATTTGCATTATATCGGACCAACTGCATCCGAGTCTTGATAAATGACACGGCCCGGCTCCCTTCTACAGCACCATTAATCAACGATGATATTCGCTATCAGTCACAAGGGTAAGTCGCTGCCAAAGAAACTAAATCCTTGATCCTTTTCATAAAAAAACCCTGCGTCCTCCCGTCAAAGATCTATTGAAAATTTCCTAATGAAACCAGCCGACTGTGTAAAGGTGAGTTTTTGTCGTGGTGCTTTGCTTCTGACCGTTTTGGCGGTGAATGCGCCCGATTGCGTGGAACAAACGCGGCCGGCCCGAAGCGCATTCATGCACCGGCCGTGTTTATTAACCTCGCTACAGATATTGATGACGTCTAATGATGAGAAACAATCATGTGTTAACATTATTAACTTCAACGCTGGGGAAGAACGTAGCGCGACACTCATTTCTTCTGTCGTTAAAGGGGTTGCAAACACTGTGTGAGAAAACCCACAAGGGGTGGGCTGATGAGTGGTGTAAGTATATATAAAAAAATGTTCAACAAAATGATAATAAAAACTTGTGAAAATATCTTTCCTTGGTGACAAAAAAGTATTATTAGAAACATATATATATTTATATTTATATATATGAATATAAAAGATTCATTTCTGATGATGTTAGTACTGTTTATCAAGGATAAGCTTTGAAGATAAATCAATATATATTCTTGTAATTGAATAACCTATGTTGCTATATATATATATTTAAATTTAATAAATAAAAAATATTTCAAAAAAAGGAATACTTTTAATGCATATATTATTCAAAGCTTTTCGCTGATAAAACAGTACCTTAGGCTAGATCATTATTTTTCTGAAGATGCAGGTACTGTTTGATCGGCGAAAAGCGTTGAATAATATATGCATTAAAAGTATTCTTGTTTTTGAAATATTTTAAATTTATTAACTATATTACAAGAAAACATATCACCATATTTAATATATTAATATATATATATATATATATATATATATATATATATATATATTTACAATAGATACTCTGAGTGGATTTCTTTCTGCAATTCTTATGGAATTAACCTATTGCTATAAGGATTTTGCGAGTAGTATATTCTACCTACAGCCCTTATAGAAAGTTCGATCTCTCCGAAAACCTTTCCCTTTCACTGTAAGCCCATCTCAGAAAACATTCCCCTTTCACTGTAAGCCCATCTCAGAAAACCTTCTCCTTTCACTGTAAGCCCATCTCAGAAAATCAACTCCCTTTCGCGTCATTCTTACCGCAGAAAATCAATTTTCCTTCACTTTAGTCTGGCTTCTACTGCCTCTCTGTAATTCCCCGTCTTTTCCACATTCTTCGTACCCGGTATTAGACCTATATTCGCTCCACATATTTAAACTCAAACTAATAATAATAAATTATTGCCAATTTTTTTACTTGGAAAAATTTTAATGTTTGGGCTGGGTACAATTAAGTTTATGTGAAGAGATTTAACGTCCGTATAGAGAGCAGATTTTGAAGTTTGTTCCCGTGGAATGTGGCACGTTTGCAAAGTGGATCTACCATCTGTTCACGGTGACACTTGGTCGTACTAAAACGAAGAAACCAGTGACGCCATAATGAGTGGATAGTTTTTTCGGCCCAGTTCAACGACCCAACGCTGCCTAGAAATCACCAAACGACGACCCGACGTAGGCAGTTTATGTCCAACATTTCTGTCCTAAATTTCCCAAAATAAAGAAACTAAACTAGCGTCTCGGCTCTAGGACCTGTCAGAATAGTGAGCGATAAAAATAAAGTAGTTATGAAAAATTGAGACGAGTCCGTGGATGGTGGCAATTTGAACGGTACAACTGTGAGCGATGCGTCTCACGCTGTTGGAATCCCTTCCACGATGGGCACAAAGCTTTAAATATTAGTCGCATTCTTCTGCGCGGTTGGTGGCGACCGGCTGATCAGATTACGCGAAACCTTATTGTCAAATCCTCCAAGACTGATGAAGTCTTAAGCGTTTGGGTGGGTCCCAGAGCTCTGTACGGGATGGAAAACTAGAATTTGTAATCGTGGAAAAAGTGTCTAATAAAGTATTGCTAACGAGCTTTGGGGCTGGGAGTTCTCGTCGCGCAGAGCTTTTTTACCAAGTGATTCTGAATGACAGCTTCTCCGATCAGCTGATTGGTACAATTTATATTATAAAACAGCTGATATCCTTTACTTTAGAGGTTATGTTTAACTGATTTTAAAAATTAAATTTCTCATATTGCAATTAAGCATACAATGATAGCAGATAGTAATCAATATTATAAAGTTTTAAAACATTTTATAATACAAAAATAAACAATTTTTTTTGTTGTTATAAATATACGGTCCCTCCTTTACATATTCGTGATTTATCAAAACCATTTAAATATATCAAGCTACGACCGATGAAGGGATATTTAGCATTGCTTTGAAACTAATTGCAGATTTTGGTCAACTTATTCAATCTATGCTGAGTTGCTGTAAAATCCCGCGCGCATGCGCGCACAAACACACACTCACACGCTCGTTCGTGTAGTATATATATATATATATATATATATATATATATATATATATATATATATATATTAAAACAACATAGGTTATTAAAATACAAGAATATTTATTAATTTATATCCAAAGCTTTTCGTTGGCAAACAGTACCAACATCATCAAAGTACAGATTGTAATTTTCATTCCTGATGATGTTGGTACTGTTTCCCAACGAAAAGCTTTGGATATAAATTAATAAATATTCTTGTATTTTAATAACCTGTGTTGTTTTAAATTATTAAACAAGAAAACGTATTATATATATATATATATATGTACAAACAAATACATTCGTTTGTTATAAATAATATTAAAAATCGTGTTTTGAAAAAAGATTAGATCTCCGAAATGTGTCATCAGAATTGAATAACATTCAAATAATAATGAACACGAACTTTTATAAGTGGTATATTTTTCAAAAGTCTTTCGGTAGCAATGTCATCATCAGTGTGATTAGCTAGAACATTATACCCATACTATAATTACAGTTTAAAACTGAAGGAAAACAGTTTAGATGCATTGGTTATTCTTACTGATGAGTAATTTGTCATTGAAACGCGTTTAAGAAATATATTAATAATAGAGGTCGTTGTTTAATTATTGTATTTGTTTGTAAAATGTTTTAGTATAAATGAACAGTTTCAGTTTAAATTGTCAGAAACTCTGACAAAATAAAACGCAGTAACATTATGTCAACATAAACTCGGAAATATCCTACTCCCTGACCGTACTCCTAGTGGTCTTTCTCAGACAGTTTCATTACATCACCAGTTCGCCCGAAGCCGTTTCAGAAATGTATGCCGAGGTATTCAGACTTTTGATTAACTACCCTCCCCGGGTCCACCCCACAACGGCCGTGCCACAGCCAGAAATCGATTTGTCACCTTAACGAGCCATCGGACGGGATCGATCTAGAGTAGCTCCATTAACCTGTGGCCCGCGTGTCTTACCTTTACGGTCGGTAGAGTTTCGATGCGTTATAGATAGAGTGCATTCTAGTAGTTCCCCTAAAGGTGGGACACGATTTAGGCGATGGTAACACTGCTAGATGTTATAATGCTAATGATTAGCCGGGTTGTGGGGAACAGTGACGTCACACTACTAGAAGCCTGGAGCCTGCAGCTAAATACTGTCCTCTGAGTACTTGTCACGCGTCGCTTTGTCTTTCGGTTTACAACAACTTAACTCGTTTCGCCACAATAGCATCTGCTGAACGCTTGTTTTGCAGGACTAGTTGGAGAACATTTGATTTGTTTAAATAGAATATAATGTGTGTGTGTTTGTGTGTTTGTGTGTGTGTGTGTGTGTGTGTGTGTGTGTGTGTGTGTGTCTGTGTGTGTGTCTGTGTGTGTCTGTGTGTGTGTGTGTGTGTGTGTGTGTGTGTGTCTGTCTGTGTGTGTGTGTGTGTATGTGTGTGTGTCTGTCTGTGTGTGTGTGTGTGTGTGTGTATGTGTGTGTGTGTGTGTGTGTGTGTGTGTGTGTGTGTGTGTGTGTGTGTGTGTGTGTGTGTGTGTGTGTGTGTGTGTGTGTGTGTGTGTGTGTGTGTGTGTGTGTGTGTGTGTGTGTGTGTGTGTGTGTGTGTGTGTGTGTGTGTCTGTGTGTGTGTGTGTGTGTGTGTGTCTGTGTGTGTGTCTGTGTGTGTCTGTGTGTGTGTGTGTGTGTGTGTGTGTGTCTGTCTGTGTGTGTGTGTGTGTGTGTGTGTGTATGTGTGTGTGTGTGTGTGTGTGTGTGTGTGTGTGTGTGTATGTGTGTGTGTGTGTGTGTGTGTGTGTGTGTGTGTGTGTGTGTGTGTGTGTGTGTGTGTGTGTGTGTGTGTGTGTGTGTGTGTCTGTGTGTGTGTATGTGTGTGTGTGTGTGTGTGTGTGTGTGTGTGTGTGTGTGTGTGTGTGTATGCGTGTGTGTGTGTGTGTGTGTGTGTGTGTGTGTGTGTGTGTATGTGTGTGTGTGTGTGTGTGTGTGTATGTGTATGTGTGTGTGTGTGTGTGTGTGTGTGTGTGTGTGTGTGTGTGTGTGTGTGTGTGTATGTGTGTGTGTGTGTGTGTGTGTGTGTGTGTGTGTGTGTGTGTGTGTGTGTGTGTGTGTGTGTGTGTGTGTGTGTGTGTGTGTGTGTGTGTCTGTGTGTATGTGTGTGTGTGTGTGTGTGTGTGTGTGTGTGTGTGTGTGTGTGTGTGTGTGTGTGTGTGTGTGTGTGTGTTGTGTGTGTGTGTGTGTGTGTGTGTGGGTAGGAGCACGCTAGGCAGTTTACTTATTAATTATGACGAATACTTTCTTATTTAAACGCATAAGAGAAAAAAATATGGCTTGTGAGTTGATGATTTAAAGTTTTTTAGATTGAAATGCTTTTATTTTTAGAAAATTATTTATAGGCCTATATGGTAAAAAGTACATGCCACTTTTCTATATCGGTTACTTTAGACTATTATTTATAATTTAAAGGTTTCAAAAAGGTATTCTTTGCATACTTTACTGTTCGTAGCAATGGTAATCCTAATACGAAGATTTGAGATTAGCTTATGAGTAAAGGCATATTTACATAAGGAACACCTACTCTTAATGAATAATCAATGGTTTACTGTCAACTCCTGAAAGTTTAGACTAACAGAATGCAATTTTGTTTCGTTCTATTGGAATTTTACAATTAGAACACAATATTCTGAAAACTAGTTAGTTATTTACGTTGACGAACAAAAAATGTTCACAAAGAATTTTAAAATTGCAACCTATATTTTGTGTAACAAATCCCATGGCAAAGATTCGTTATTTTTAAATTAAATTAAATTAGGAAATCTGTTACAATAAATAAAAACTTTTCTTATTAGGAAAATCTTCTAGGTGACTGTGAATGATAAAGTGTGTTTGCAATGAGCCAGGTTATACATATGTAGGTAACTCTGAACACGTAAGTACATATTTGCAACTGTAAGTAAAGGGTTGATTAGGGAAAAATTTCGAAAAAATATTTTTTATTAATATAACAATTATAGAAACTTTTATCATTTTTACATTGACTTTAGTGACTTTAGAAAATTCTTGCAAAGAAATGTTAATATACCAAGACCAGAAAGAAATTACTCAAATTTCATTAAAACAATTTACCTAATGATACTTTCCGTTTAAGCATCCGTTTTTATTACAATAAAACCAGTGACGCCGATGTAATTTATCAGAGATGACACCGAACCCAGCTGCAGGCTACTGTATAAAACCGTTGTCCTGTGAAGTGGATGAAAGGACCTGCATTAATATTCATACACAAATGTAAACACAAATCGGATGTGATGTGTAGCGTCGTATCTCGTTCCACCCCTGGGTTCCGTCTTACTGAGGGTTGTTTAAAAGGGTTGAGGAAAACACTTAAATGTGTCAAAGTCAGTTCGTTGGATATGTTTATTAGGTCATAGGTTTATTTTATGAGCTTTATTGTAGTGGTTTTTACAGTCTATTTTTTTCATTACGTATTGTTACCTTTATATTTAAGGTATTCACATAATGTCGGGTCCAGGTATAAACTTATGTAATCGTGCTTTGTAGAGGATTACACACGAACAAAGTTTCATTTAGCTGGATATAGATCATCCTTAACCTAGTCTTTGCTAGAGCAGTCCTGTTTAATCGTGTTTTGCAGGGAAACTTTAATGCTGGTATAAAACAAAGTTTCATTTAGCTGGATATAGATGATCCTTAACCTAGTCTTTGCTAGAGCAGTCCTGTTTAATCGTGTTTTCCAGGGAAACTTTAATGCTGGTGTGAAACAAAGTTTCATTTAGCTGGATATAGATGATCCTTAACCTAGTCTTTGCTAGAGCAGTCCTGTTTAAACGTGTTTTCCAGGGAGACTTTAATGCTGTATAGAACAAAGTTTAAGCTGTTGTATTGTAACATGTGCAGCACTGCTTATCTACACGAACGTCCTAGAAGTGCGAACTCTAACGGCGAGAAGGCTGCTAGCTGGAAATACATGATCCTTAACCTAATCTTTGCTAGATCCGACTTGTTTGTTTCAACTAAGTTAACTCTTTCTGTATGATCCCTCAGTTGACTGGTTTCTTTAATGTGTCATCGTTATTTTCACCTTTCAGACGAGAAAGCTTTATTGTGGTCTTTTATAACTTTAAAACTAAATCAATACTTCAGCTTGTAGACTTCCGGATGTGAAAGAATTTGGCTCTAAAATGTGTAATTACAAAACATAACTAACAATACTAACAGCTATTTCCGCCTTAATGTAGAGATTATTTATAGGTTATGTTTAAATTATTTTCAAATGTAAATTCAAATTTACTCAGAAATATCGTCAACTGATTGAGTTGTGTCATATCGTAATATTTCTTATAACAATGGTTTTAATAATTTGCTCTTAGGTTATGTTAATTTTGATATTGGGCTTTAGTAGGTTAAGTTTTGGACGTGGAAAAATATATTACTTTCTAAACCGATGAATACGCCCATGCCTATATTCAGAGTTGTTAAGGCCTTTACCTATATTTAAAAATATTAATACGGTTTAAAGTTTACTATAATTTTTATGAAAATATACACAATAGAGGCTTTATACAGATATATACAATAGAGGCCTCAAATATCCGAGCATCGCTACACAAATTTAGAGTTAACTGTGGTAGTAAAAAATAATATACAATACAAGTAAACGTCTTGTCTTGGTCATGGTCTTGGAGTAGCGAAGTAAAAAACGTTTCAAATTTATGTATGACCATCTTACGTCACGGATTGTCTAATAATATTAGATTGTGTTTGCTTAGGCTGGTACATAATTTAGTTATGACGTCAGATTCTCCAAAAACGACCAGTGGCAACAAATCCCGCCACCAATCCGCCGTCTGCAGACTTACATTGGTAAAAGCAACGTTTACACGAGACCACACACCGCGCCCTCGACCAGTTTTGATAACCCAATTCGTTTTCCGATCTCAAGTCTGGAGCGCGCTAACGATCGCTGTATTTAAAGACAATTGCTCGGCAAACAACATAACAAGTTAAAATAGAAGGTTTGGGTTTTGCCGACGTAATCCATGAGTACTCAAACACACTCCGGACACATCGCTTGTTTGAGGGGGGGGCTGCTACAAGTTATTATTTCTCACAACTAATCATTTTCCTTATTTCGTACTTCATTAATTTTTTGTTTTTATAACAATAAAATATATTACATTTTCATAAGCAAATACAGTATCCTACTACGTCTTCTAATAATTTGGAAATAATAAGATGTTGCCAAAAGACACCATAATGTGTTACCAATAATAATTTGATACCAATAGTCACGTCCTACCAATAATTATAATGTGATACCAATAACAATAAGAGACCAAATAAAATGTGATGCAAATAATATTTTTGTGTTAAAAATAATAACGTGTTATCAATAATAATATCTTACCAATTATAATGAATTACCAATAATAATGTGATAGCAATAATTATAACGTGATATCAGTAACAATAAGATGCCAATAATAGTGATGCCAATAATATTATTGTGGCAAAAATACTAATGTGTTATCAATAATAATAAGTTACCAATAATAATGTGATGCCAATTTTATTACCGTGGTAAAAATAATAATGCCTTATAAATAATAATACGTTACCAATAATAAAAATTACTAATAATAATAATGTAATAGCAATCATAAGATACCAATACAAATGTAATATTCAAATGGTTTACGAATAATATTGTTGTGTTAACTATAATAGTGTCATAATAGGTACAATATCATTTGCATTTAGGCGTAAGAAAGGAAAAAAAGATAATTTAAATTGGCTACGAAAAAAGACTTTCAAGTGTCATTGTGGCTGCAGAAAAGTTACATGTATAAAATCACTCGGTATTTGGAATAAAGTGAAGGTACACGCATAGTCTGCATGCAAACCTAACTGCTTACACGTCATTGTAATTTATTTTAATTTATACAGGAGCAATCCAGATGTATAAGCATTACAAAACGTTATTTAAATGCACAGTCAGGGTTACTCAAGCAAGCTTTCGTGGGTAATTAATACGCTTTTCAGATATAAAATGCAAATAGTAGCACTGATAACGCGAGTAACAAATGGCAAAAACTGGACGCGCGCGTGTTTAGCGACAAAACCGGTCAAATGGAGCAGGGGCCAATTAGACCGGCATTCGCCTAACATATCATTTAAACACATGTTCCTGTCGGCTTTACCGCCAGAAATTCATTACGTCCCCACCAGGAAATCTTCGCCAGTGGATACGCAAAGCGGGCAGTAAGAGAGGAATTGCAGGAGTTACGGACATAATAAAGCCATTGCCTTTATTATAATTTGGTCATTCGTTTTGAGTATAAACGACTTGCATATTTCTAGAAATTCAGATAAAATTTTGTCTGTTTCATCGGCGCTACTTTTTCGTTACCTTACGTAAAATGATATTCCTTGGCAGCGAATGGAAGGTCTTAAGTTACTGTGTTATCTGTGACTTCCTATATATATATATAAACCAGATTAATTATAGTTGTCGCCGCCTCTTCTCCCGCAAATTCCACCTGTCTTATGCCATCCTCCTAACATGTCCAAACCATGCAATTGCCTCCTCTCCACCTCCTCTCACGTACTCTTATTCTTGTTTACATTTAGTTACAAATTTAATCATTTCTGATCCTTTCAAGTATCGATTTATCGTAGCTTCGTCATTAACTTGTGTAGTTATTTTATAACATCCCTTAACTCTGAACCGTAGAGTGAAACGCTTTACACATAAATATCTATATAAATCCAGTATACAAATTAATTTCTCCACAGACCATTTTCTGATATTAACTCGAAAATAATTTATTTT
The DNA here is from genome assembly GCA_036971475.1 of Prosapia bicincta. NCBI lineage: Eukaryota > Metazoa > Arthropoda > Insecta > Hemiptera > Cercopidae > Prosapia > Prosapia bicincta. The sequence goes on along the minus strand of JBAIZL010000007.1, from coordinate 4,268,423 downwards.
TAAACAAAAGTTTTAGTTATATTTTAACCATATAATTTATTGTCGAAGACGATCGACAAAATATTTTGTGCTTGAATGTAACAAATTAACGATTTTTCCAATTTTAATTAACCCTAAGTTCATGAAAACTTACTGAGACTGAACGTTTTCGGTCGCACTAGTGCTAAGGTTGCCCGCTAGGGTGCATTGCTGAGCTAGGCTCCAAGGTTCAAGAATCTTGTCATGAACACATATGATTTGTTCATTAAATTTGTTTACAAACCCAGAACAAAAAGTATAATAATTGTAAAACCCAGCAAGATTCCCATAAATGTCCACGTAATTGTACGCCTGGAATAAAACCGCTGGAGTCAAGTTACAAGTATATCTAGTTGGACTTGTCGCACTTCTAGAGAATAATAAAATGATAACATTTACAGTAAGTACTTATGCTCATGAAATTTAGATTTACAGTTGTTCTTATTTGTATTTAGATTTTTGTTTAAAGTCGATATAGTCGTACGAACTGACAGAGCGTGAAAGGCGATCGACGGAATAAATATTCAGTAAAATTTATAATAATTATAAGTAAGTAAAACGACCATATTTTCTGACTCAATATATATTTTAAGGAAACAACTACCGGAAAATATTAAACTGTTAGTATTTCAATGTAGTAACAAATTTATTTTCCAGATTGCTACTTTGATAGTGATTTTCTTACTAGAATTAAATTCAATATATACTGAAAAAATTGTTTAATAAGCCAATGACAATAATTACATTTGAAATACATTTAATAATTTGTCGCGTTTGTAGAGAATTATCGAAATCCACCCTCAAAAACAAAGAATAGATCTGTGTATTGAATGAACGAATAGAAACGATGTTGTTAAATATTTCTAATTTTGTTTGTATAATTTTAAAGAATGCCAGTGACTTTAACTAGTTAATGATACCGTAAGACAGTATTATCGTCTATGCTCAAAAAATATTAAATACACATGAAGTTTAATAGTTCTTTCCTCTTTCATAAGAAGAACGTCGGGGAGATGACCTGTAGATGCAGATGGGAGGAGAATAGAATGCGCCTTACTGGAATATAATTTGAACTGGATCCAACTGGCACAGAAAAGACATTATTGGAGAAAGTTCATGATCGTTCGGTTCATATTCATTTAGAGAAGATGAATTGCTTAATAGACACAAGTAATTATATACGACTTTAAATGTCAGTTAAGCAATAAACGTAAATTATTAACAGAAATAAAAGTTTTTATTTTATAGTATTAAAATACATAGCCAGATAAATATGTATAATAACAAAAACGTCGTAGCACAGGCCGTATTTACATCCTACGAAAAATTCGAGCTTACATGACGCATGCACTCTGACATCCGAGTTCGAGTCTTATATATGTTTGCAAATAACTTTTAAATTCAGATTAAACTAAAGCTTCAAATTTAAAATTCAAATTGCAACATAGCTCGCCGAGTTCGCGACAGTTGGCACTGTGCCCAGAGGGTAGTACGGAGACAGAGACAATAGTGTCACTACTGCGCTACACTACATTCGCTTGTTATTTAAATTATTCTCCTTATTATATCCTACATAAATAACTATAAACACGGGATAATTTATGTTTCTAGGCAAATAAATATAATTGTATTAATAAAGTATAATAATGTTACATTTAAACGTAGCCGGGCTCGCTCCGGGGGCACGCATTGCTTCTCCAGTGAACGCTACATCTTGTAATGTCCTCTCCGCTCTAGATGTATTATCGGGACGCCCGGCGCTCTGAAAAACCTTGTTTATGTGGTACGCAGCCATTTTGTCTTAATGTAACGTCCGTTTTTATCTTACCATTTCATCTAAAGCGTCCTTTAACTCTTTAAACTATTTTAAACTACCTAATAAACTAAATTAATTGGGCGTAGCTTGAAGTTTGTTCTGTTTTGTTTGACGTAGATTTTCGTCCACGAAAAAATCAAGTAATCGGCCGTTTGGAGAAGATGATTTGAAAGAGAAACGAGCCCAAAGGTAAATGTGAAACCTTCTCAAAATTTGGTCGTAAGCGTTAAAAAGAGAAAACTGTTTTGGAAATTTGGATTTTTAAGAGCAGATTCGGTAAGTAGGGCTAATCATTCTGTTAACATAGTAGTTAGTTGGGCAGATTGAGAGCAATGCAATGTAATTATGTTTGTATTATGTATAACGAGCAATGCATAGTGACGCACTCTTATACATTATAGTTCATACAATTCTTCAAGTATTCGGGCCCCTGTAGTTGCTTAGTACTTGACATACATTTAAACAAAGCAACGCTGGTCTAAGAGCGGAAATTGCCGTTTGTAATCTTGTGTATAAACCTTAGAGGAAGTATATCTAAGTCACACGGAAGTGAAACTCTAGCGTACGGAAGTATAACAGAGGTATATGAAGATTATTGAGTCATAGAAAAGTATAACTGAATCTTACGAAATTATTCCTGACTGGTGAAGTACCCCAACAATCAATTAATATTAATAAACAATAAGTTATAATAACATTTATAAAGACATAAACTTAGATGTAATACTTCTACAGGAAAGAAATCACTCCGGACAAAACACAAGTTCTATTTCAGGAGCCTCACACATTCGCTCACGAAAGCTAAACGAAATGAGAGTAAAGAGCGGTACCGATGGGTCGATGTGGGTGCAGGCACCCAATCAAGGCGATCATTAGATCGGCCGCAATAATTAAAACCTTTCCAGCAAATTAAAATCTCATCAGAAGAGTTAATTAATCCATCAGGTTTTGACAATATCGAGGTTTTCATTTAGTTCGAACTCAGGTGTTGCCATCACGACTTGATACGGCCTTGAGCCTTTATTATTGTAATTTAATACGCTTTTACGGAACGTGAGATTTTATGTAATGAAAAATGTTCTCCTTTCATAAATTAGACAATAACTATTAATCTTTAAAGGAGGATTTCCTTGAAAAGGTTTCTCGATTAAGACCTTTGTAGCTTATGTGAAATATGTTTATAGACGTTACTGATCCCATTTTAGCAATGAATTTGTCTTTGGCTTTAACAGAAATGAGGTTAAAGTATTGCTTAAATTTCGTTAATACGTCAGTGTTAAACGAGTACATTTAGATGTACTATTTTTGCTTAACATAAAACCTAAAACTGAGATACCTTTGAAATGTTATTCTCTTGAAGGTAATTAGTAATAGTACTGTTCTACTTTTTTTTGGCGTCAAGGTCTTTGATTTCTACTTGATTTTTTTTACGATTCTCTTGTAAGTAGTTAGAAATAGTTCTGTTTTACGATTTTTGGCATTGAAGTCTTCGATTTCCACTTTTATTTTTAATACGATTCTCTTGTAGGTAGTTAGAAATAGTTCCGTTCCACTATCTTTGGCGTTAAATTCTTTGATATCCACTTGAATTTTTCAGTACGATTCTCTTGTGGGTACTTTGAAATAGTTCCGTTCTAGTTTCGTTTGCCATTAAAGTCGTTGATTTCCATTTAACTGTTGCTGTACGCTGTCACCTACAATAATTAGCAAAGCGTATGCGCTAAGCCAGGCATCGCATTTACAAGAACCAGTAACTCTTATCTGGTTCTGGGATAACGGACCCATTGTGGTCGCTTATAGAATAACGTTTATGCAGCCGCACATAATGTAACGCGAACAACACTACTAAGGCAACGTACAATGTATAACATAGAAAACAGCTATTTTATATACACCAACCTGCATAGGCCTATCGCTACCGGGATGCATTATTTATAGCCTCAGCACAATGCCGCAATACTGCCTACATCGGCAACAAGCTTTGCTTTTATTGTTTCGGAGAAATCGCTTAGGGAATTGTTCTTATCTGGGAAATAGACGATAACGTTACAACGAAGCGGGATGAACAGTTTATCAGAACTGAATTAAATAATGAAGGGAAAAGCTGTTCTCGGTGTGCTGTAGCTAAGGTTTTTCTTATCGGTGTACCTTCTATTTATGTCTATTTATAAGATATCGTAGTCCACTCATTTGAAATTAAACACGTAGCACTAAACTATATACACATAATTGATGGGAGGTGAAAGTAGATTACCTATGTATCAACCCAATAAATTTAAGGGACACGGTCTTGCAAAAGAGAAGTTGTTACTCTATTACATCTCGTATTAAAGGGGTTTATGCCTCTACCCTAACCCTATCTAAATCTAGACTCTTTTCTCGTCTTTCGTGGGTGATAATAGGGGTAGCTTACTTATTTTGCAGCGTATGATTAGCAGAATTCGGGGCAAAATATTTCTTTCTAATTCAAATCTGTCACCGGCGCACAAGAAGAAACCTAGCACAAGGGAGGTAAAAACGATAAGGTCATTTCCAAAAACATTTCTAACCAAAACGTCAGATTTACAGAAAGTTACAATTCAGGAACGTGATCGTATATAATTTATTTTGTGCACGCTTCCTTATTAAAATCAGTACGTCTACATTTCTGTAAACACTTACACCACTTACTAAAATATAACTACTAAAAAACTACCTTACCCTTAGGTTATGTTTGTAAGTCAGGAATACATCGACAGCGCTTGCGCAGAACTGAAACCGAGCGTGACGCATTTCTACACAGGGCTCTTCTCTTGCGCCGGTGAGATAGTTTTGATATATTTTAAAAATGCTTTAACTGTCTTTACTGTACACTTGTATAAACATGAGGAGGGGATGTTTGGTTTGGCCTACATTGAGGTTTCCATGCTGAAGCTTAATACAATAATCCTGAATATATTTGTGTTGTTGAAGGTGTAAAGGGCCGCTTACAGCCCTTTGGAAATTTAATCCTGATGAATACAGCACAAGGAAAAAAGCCCAATCATGAACTATATTGTTTTGTAATACTATATAGCACTGTACCTTATTAGTAGTGTACAAAAAAAATACACTGTACAACGGAATACGATGTTAAAAAGAGGTTCTACTCACTGTGCACCACTTCAAAACCGATGAGAAAATGTGTGCAAGAAGAAAATGGGGAACACACTGAAGTCAGTTTGAATGCATAAAGCGGTTTGTGCGCAGTCTACGATGTATCACAATGCAAATATGCAACTTGCTAGGTCACCCCTGGGTAAAGCGACCTCACTAAGATACAACGCGAGATTCCGTCTTATCGTTGCGAGGGTTAAATCTACACTGAAATGTATTGGAACATGTTTGTATGGTTTCTCACGACCATTGTACAAACTTTAAAGCGATATTTTCGCAAGAGAGATGGTTGCTTTGGGTAGAACAGATCGCCAACCTAAACAGCCCGTGTTAGACTGTCCCCACAAGTTTATTAGTGTCAATGCAAACATTAGCTGAAGGGACGCAAAACCTAAGCGACGAGCTGGGTCTCTAAATTGTAATAATTACACAAGTCTGGCGTCGTAGATTCTTCCAAATCGTTGCCAAAGTTTGATCAAGGATGTCGGGTCCATCTCTTATCAGGCTCGTCTATCTGGCTGTGTGATGATTCTGTCCAAACCCGTCAGCCTTGAAGGCGAAGACGCGTCGAACTGACAACTTACTAAGGCCTGCTGACCCAACTTCCATGCTTCGCTCACTTTCAGTTCTCTCAGATAATAATGATCGGACGGAGCTAATTTAAAACGAAATAAATAAAGTTCTCACTTCTCTTACGAAATAAACAGATCCTGTACTACGTTATTCTAACTGGATCCAATTAAAGTTAGGTTTTGAGTTCGCCGTTAATACTTTCCTTTTTCACAATGCGTTCATTTGAACAGATATTAACTTGAAGGTTGGAAAAACGTTTAGTTTGCGGCGGAAACTAAAATAAAGCAACGATAATACTCAATAAAATGTGGGTAACCAGGGTCATTTTGGAGGAAAATAGAATAACCTGTAACGTTTTCCGAGTGAATACTTCCTATGGCACGTTTTTCTTTTGGGGAAACATTTTCCACGCTAAAACAGTCAAGTTTTAAAGCATCTATTATATAGTTGCGTGTAAGCGCTGTTTACATCTGTTTTAGCAAATTTTACGGCTTAAATTAAGAGTAACATATGATTTCATGCTACAGCTGATAGGTTATGTTTTAGAACACCTGTTATAACACGTAGGATATGTTACTTTATTTTTTGTACTTTGTTAAGATGAAATGTTATAGTTCAATTTTATTTAGCAGTTAATAAATATATTGGTTTATATTTCGATAGATATTGCTACGAATAGTTCAGCATAATAGTAAGGAGTTATATGTTTTTATTGAAGTTTAAAAAAAAATCAGCTATCTTAGGCTCATTGAAAATATAGGAAATAACCCCAATACCACCAAAACAATAAAAAGAAACAAATAATAGAAGTTACTTAAGATGTAAGATATGTACATAAGGGTTTAAAGTTAAGTAACTTGTATTATTTGTCATTTTATATTATTTTTGTGATATTGCGGTTGTTTCTTATATATTTTGTGTAATATATTGTAATACTGTGCTCTTGATATTGTATATTTCTTAGGCTCGTCTGACACTTTTTAAGTATTACATATCTTTTAAGTAAAATTTGTATTCAGTAAATTTTTTAACAACTATTAAATAATTTCTATTAACTACATTCTTTCATTCCGTTTCTCTTTCTGGTACTTCCAGGAGATTTTAACGTTTATGTAATTCGGTAGAGAGGAGTTCTATGTCAGGTACACGTAATGATAACCTCCTTAGAAGGGTGCATTTTCTACCACCCTGAATTTTTTCCAATTGACAAGCTTTCCTATCCCACATAGGTGTTAATGTTTGAATACATACCTCGTAAACACAATCAATCTACAATAAGAATGTCTATAAATTGTGGCAAACCATGGTTACATAAAAGACAACCCAAAGTATTATTTGATGGCCCTTATCTTCATGAGATATATATTGGATTGGTGGTATACTTTATTGAATAGAAATAACAAAGTAGTCTATACACCTCATATAGATGAAAAGACTGTGATTGGTGCTACTTATTGATACCACTTGACAAAAACCACTACTGACTGAAGTTTTTCGCAGACGCGTTTCTTGTTCGTGACTCATAGCATTGAACAAAACACCGATCTAGTGCCAACCCGACCGCTGAAAAACATCTGGTAGGGGTTTCAATTAATATATATTTAAAAAAGCCTCAAGATAATCTTCCTAAAACCTGCAAGTTTGAAGGAAAATGTCATGTTTTCTGTACATGAGAGAAAGCCATATAGTCTTATTCTCTCTCACGGGGTTTTAATTTGAAATTTCACGTTGTTCCTATAGCATGGTGGTAAAAAAAATTTGGCTTTTGAAGAACAGTTTTATTGAGCGAAATTTCGAAAATATTGTTTGTGCTTCACCAAAGGATCTTTATCTAAGATAATAATCTTATCTCGTCTAACGGGAGTTTTTTAAAATAATATATCATTTTAAAGAAGGCCTACCCTATTATTGAAACAATGCTAAACGGACTGAGTGACCATGTTACAAATAATATAGCTATCAATAAAGCCCTCAACGCCAGAACAAGAAATAATCACACAAATAACTAAATTACAAAGTTATTTAAGATTTATGTGTGTCTCGATAACAATGTCAGCATTTTCACACACATGTTTAAATCATTAAACTATTTTTAACTGTATGATTTTGCAATGAAAACCTGAATCATAGAAACAACATGATGTTTTAATCTTAGAGAGTTTCATACATTAGTTAATTTTGTATGATTATGAATGTGCCTCGAGTTTATTGTTAATTCAATTAATTGCCATTTTTTATTTAAATATTTTTTATATTCCGCTACCATCCACTCATTAAAATTTCTTCTGACTGGTGAGAAAATTTGATTTGACGTAACACGCCGGAAAATCATAAAAATAATACGCTTTCCTCATTCAAATATTATTATTTTTCCTTTGCGAATATTTCCCCCTACGATATAATCATACTGGGGAACAACAGCAGGCCACAGGAAGTGTAGACGCGACGGTTTGGGACACGTTTCTAAGAATCCCACTCGTGATCGAATGCCATTCTTATGAACCACCGCCTTCCAATTTACAGTGGCACAACGTCAAGTGGCCGATGTGCTTCTAATAGGCCGTAGCGTTACAGTGATTCACAGCGCGCTTACGAAGGCTCAAAAGGCGCTTCATATTGAGAGACCTTCAGTTGGGGCTATGATAAGATCGGCGCGGTGACTAAATCCACGCGCCGACGCTGGAGGCCGAAGCTCCTGTGCGGAAATCGTTAAGGTTTACCTTAAAATTTATACGGTAGTCCTTGGATCCGTGTTTTGGCAACGTTTTTTAATTTCATCAAGTTTATTTAGATCCGACGTTTTGATAACACTATCAAGAATTAAAACAGATTTTTTATGTTATGACGTGATGGCTTAGTTATTCAAATACGACTTAAGGAATATACAAGATGTAAGCAAAAAATCTGTTCAAGCATCTTCGGGAACCAGCTGATTTTATAACTTTGGAGTGGCTAAATGACAAAAGTATTAGGCGTGTTTAAAATCAGCTGATAACAATCGGGAAACTTTGTCAACCTTTTAACATTTTTAGAATTTTCAAGTTGCTTTTTTTAATTTAAACGAGAAGGTAATATTGAAGGTCAATTCAAGTTTCAGCCCACCTACGCAAGTTCTTGGAGGCACGATATTGATTTCAAACATGTCCAATTGGACTTTTTAATTAATACTTAAAATTCTGTTACTACAAATATTTTTATTCTAACCTGATGAACATTTCGGTTACCAAGTAATCATCATCAAATGGATGACACACAATATATTCATGTTTGTTTTTTATTATAAATACACAAACCTTTTTAAGCCGAAAAAACTTTATTAAACACCTGATGTACGTTTCGAATGCAAAGCAATCATCTAAAGTACTACAGGACTAACTCCATACTACTAACTTAGTCTTATAGTAATCTCCTCTGAAGATGATTGCTCTGCAATCGAAATGTACATCAGGAGGTAAATAAATAATTTTAACGCTTTAAGGGATTTTATTTATTTATAATACAAAATTACACCCCATTCGCTCCAAATTATTATTATCCCTCTGAGGATGGTTACTTAGTAAATAATTCCAAATAATTAGTGTTCGTTGGACTTGCCATAGGGGAATATATTTACTTGGCGCTATTTTCGTAAAGCCCTCATTAACAGATAAATATTATAGAGTTGAAGAATCGTCCCTAAATAATTTGTGTTAGCAAAGAAAGGAATATATCCTCCATGAGAAATCACGTCTTCATGGACTTACACTAGTTACTTTGGCAATCTTACGCTTAAGATACCCGTATAATCACGTGTTTAGAGTGAAGCCTACACGGCCGGCGTTCACACTAACCCTAACCTCTTCTAGTCCTCACGCCACGGTGACGTCACTTTGCACTACAATTACCCGAACGCTTCTGGTTAATAATTAGCACACAATTAACGTGCTTCGGTTTCCAGTAAAATGACTTGCTAAAATTGGAGTGTTTTGTTTAGATGAGTTTGGCAAGGAACTGTGATGACTAACGCTCAGGTAATGCGAGGACAGGAAATCCCGGCCAGGAAAGTGTGATATTTAGGCCACACGAACTAGCATTCGCCCACGTAGCCCTATAATTATTGTGTGTTAGAAGTATATGAAATTAAAAAGAAGTATAGGCCTATCACTATAAAATCTCTTCGTCGAAAGTTCAGTTCGACTAAAGGTTTGTAGGGATCTCTATACATATACATACATGAATATACATATTTGAATATACATACATGGAAAAAAAAAATATATATATATATATATATGTGTGTGTGTGTGTGTGTGTGTGTGTGTGTGTGTGTGTGTAATATATTAAAAATGGTGATAAAGTTTGGTTGTGGTATAATAAATGAATAAGAATATTTCAAATTTAGGAATTGATTACATTTATATATTTTACAAAGCTTTTCCCCATATAACATCTTAAAAAAAAAACAATGATATAAGAAAATATTTTAAAATTTTATATATTTTTATAATGAATATTTTTGTCTACATATATATTTATATAAGATATAATAGGTAGGCCATATCTTAGGTTTACCCTAAGGGTACTAACTCTAAATGGTGAAAAATCGAACTATTGCAAGACCATCGTACATTTACAAATTTTACCATCACATACCAAGTAAATCTAAGGTTTTGCCACCTTACACCAGGTAAATCTCAGATTGTACCACCTTACACCAGGTAAATCACAGATTGTACCACCACACACCAGGTAAATAATAAATTTTACCAACATACAACAGGTAAATATTAGGTTTTACCAACATACAAAAGGTAAACCCTAGGTTTTATCACCATACACCATGTAAATCTTACGTTTCACCTCATAGACACAGTAAATGTTACCTAACTTCACCCAACCTGACAATAATGGTCCCATTCGAAGAAAAAGTAATAAGAAATACTCATTGTTTTATTCCCAAAACCAAGATTTTATAGTGACAAGGTTTTTGTATACAAGATTTACTAGTAAAACCTAAGGTTTACCAACCTTAACGGAAGCGTTTCTAGAAAAACTAATAAGAAACACCCATTGTTTACTCAACAAATATTTACCAACCATCAATGGTAAAGCCTAGCATCTTCTAATCCCTAGTGGTAAAATCCTTGAAAATCTTTTCTCATTATAAAATCCGTATTTTACCAAATATTGCTGGTAAATCGTAGATTTTGCTATACGGACTTACAATACACGTGTTTTTAGAGTAACATACGAATTTCAACCATATTTGTTTATATTATAATTTCGAGACGTTTTAAATTGCGAAACTAAGAAAATTTACGTTCAATTAACGTCAAAAAGATACCCACTTCCGGCAGAAAACAGTTTGAAACCTTTCAGCCCAGGTGTGCCAACATTACCTCCGAACAACTAAAAATTCTCATCATGAATATTAAACATTCCGCAAACACACCAGTAAGCCCGAGCGCCTTTCTACGCCCTACTGCGCATGATCACACGTCGCCAGATTCTTCAAGAGGCTTTATGGATTTCCGAGTCGTGTAATTGTGAAACCGCGCAGGTTTGAACAACGAAAGAACAAGTTTAAAAAGGCAAAACTGTACGCGCGGCCCGAATGGGGGCATTTTGGGTGACAGCGAGGTGCCATTTTTTCCGGATTTACCGGTCCAAAGGTTAGACGCAGACAAGACAGTAAATTTCTTTTTGGATTTATATTACCGTGATTATTTTTATTTGTTACAGCGTTATTTTGTAACAAATTACATTTCGGGTTGTAATGCTTTCAGAATGTATAAGCTTTCGCATCACAGTTAAATGAAGTCCTTGGACAGGAGATACTAAAAAAGCGTTTTATTTACTGGTTGCTCTCTTCTCTTGCACAAGTTTAGGACAGAAATGCGTTAACCATGGGCTGTATTCCAGAGGGTACTATGATAACGGCGTCTCCATGGCGCCGGCAGAGAGCGGTTTTGCGTCAGGAAGTGACTCTGCTCAGATTTGCTACCACTGGATCCACTCGTTGGATCAGGAATATATGTAGCCTATAGGCCTATACATAATGGCAAGAATATTTTCATAAATTTATTGTACTGACATTACCAAGGGCATCATTCACCAGTCAATAGGTGAATAAAACTCGGCTTGACTAATCCAATTTTGTTTAAGAATGTTGACTGGTGAGCGAATGAACTATTTATGTCAATACTTTAATTAATAAAAAGCTTTGGACCATTAGTGTAATAAATATTCTTGTTTATAAAATGTTATATATATATAATATGTTTTCTTGTTTAATAATTTATAACAACTAAGGTTATTCAAATACAAGAATATTTATTAATTTATATTCAAAGCTTTTCGTTGGTAAACAGTACCAACACCATCAGGAATGAAACATTTTTCATTCCTGATGATGTTGGTACTGTTTCACTATCTCCTCCTAATTTTCCTTGGAAAGGGCTCACCAGCTTGGTACATATTCAATCAACCCAATAATGCTTCATCACGCGCCTTAGGGATACTAACCGCATGGACATATGAGACGGAAGCAGCTCGCTAGAGGTTGACTGTCACGAGGGCTGAGGGGTTTCTGGGGGATCATTCTTTAAAAAAATGAGTTCGTAAGTGTTTGTGAATTTTGCTTTGTTTTTATTTGGTTATGGTGTGTTTGTGAACATGCTAAATGAACAAAACCGGCACACATGACAGGAATCGGTGCAAATGACCACATAATTGAACACCTGAATATTATACCGCTGCCTACCTACAGCACATCCTAGCGGAAAACATTTAAACTAATATAGTGTGCTAGAGAACATTTTGTCTTAAAGTTAATTGCTCGAAATCGGGCAGGTTTCTTGCTTATCGCTGTTTCTGCGTATAAAGGCCTCGCGAGGTACGGTCAAAAATCGCTTACCCATGAGTTTTATTGGCAACCCTGAGCCAACAGTGTTGCATAGCATAGTTCGAGCGTCGGGGCTGTCAGTCTATCGCCTGTCCGTGACTCGTATCTCGCCCATGTGGCAATTCTGCATTTTGAACACTCGCCCGATATCGTGCAATGAAGTTTAGTACGAGTGTATAAATCTAGTGCTAATATTTATAAGGTAAAAGGCATCTCGCCGAAGTCATAAGCGTTAAAATTTACGAGAAGTATTAGCGTTTAGGAAAGAATAAATACACTAAATTAATTATAATAGGCTCTTAATTGTAATACTTATTTGTTATTATATCTGAGAGATGAATCTTATTAAAACCTTCATTGCATTTTTTAAACACTTTAAATATTCTTCAAAAAGCATTTACATTTTTGTGAAGTAAATTCTAAATGTCGGCGCACACGAACAATTAAATGCCAATGTAGAAAAGTAAAATGAAAAAAATACATAATCTTGGGAATATGTCTAAGGAAATGCTCATAACGGAGCTTAAATATTACCCTGTGTTCTACACACCAGTGTGCCGATATGGCAAAGGTATGGGACACTTTTGGCGGCGGAATTTCTATTCGCGTCCCGTTTTGCAATTCAAACCAAATAATCTCTCGCCGCATTCTGCCTAAGAGACTTGAATAGGGGATCGGGCATGCGCACTATGCTTGCAATCCGAGTGTATAATTTAGTTACTAGAGTGCGCTGTAAAGAAACGGATTATACCCACCTGGACGCGAAGTATCGACAAAGACGTCTCCACGCGCGCAGCGTTTCTGGCGATATTTACTGCTTGCAATAATCTAAATGTACTGGCTAATGGTTTCGCAATGTAATACTGGCGGACACATAGTTCCTTGGGCAGTTTGGAACAGGTTCTGATGGTCTAATTATCCGGAGGAAGTTTATACTCCTAAGTTTATACTTTTATTATAATTCTTTTAGAATGAGTGGAGATAGGTAATGACAAGTTTTTTGTGAAATTCACTGTTTGAATATATATATATATATATATATATATATATATATATATATATATATATATATATATATATATGCGTGTGTGTGTGTGTATAGCCGGTTCGAATTTGCATCAGATAATTTTTATTACCTCTTAATATAAATATTAAGTATATTTATTTAAATTTATTTAGTATAAGTTTAACCATGGAAATGGCAATGCTGCAATCCTACAGTGATATATTCTATTCGTTCCTTGCACATCATATATCTTTAAAAATTGTAAAAATCATAACGTAGGTAAAAATATTCAGAAACAAGGATCCATCTAGAATACAAATTCTACAAAAAACAATTACGTACTTCATTACGCCCATGCCACGTCAGTATACCCGCTGGTACACCTAATTGTGGACGCACACATACTTTCTGTATGCAGTTGCAGGCAGTTCATCCACGCTCCATAGATGCATGCCCCCATTTTGAGAACCGCGGACATATATAATTTTGGTACTTCCCTTGAAACCGTGTAGTCCCATAGCATAAAAACCTTATTACCGTCCCACCCAAAAAAATCGTCCTGCCTTACAGATAATCCTCCTTCATCCAGCCCTTACCAAAAGCCCTGTTCCCATATTCCTACCCGCAGCCATTGTCGGTGACAGACGCTGCATAATCTCGGGAGCCACCAAACCCCCTCCTTCTCTGACTGACTGACTGAATTGCAAGCGTTATTTCTTCCCCTAGCTTTATATATATGGTCATTCTTTATTGATACCTTTACATATTCACTTATCCTCCTTACACGGAGGGGAGGTTTAAACAACACATTCACCCGACAGAGAGTAAATGAACTTCAGGAATGATCCAGCACACATCTTTCCTCATTTCATAAATAAGAGGTGCCTTGTCCCCCGTTGAAAATTATCATGAGGGCCATAGAACAACCGTTTGTTCTGCAGTCAGAGATTTTAACGCCTTAAGAACTTGTAGCAAAGCAGTGCGAAATAAGTATAAGAAAGTGGATGTAGCTGTTGAAAAAAATTATTGAAGAAATATGAAGAAAATAGTGACATAAACGCTTGTCTCTGTACTCTCTCCTACCTTCTAGACCTGAATTAAGTTGACGAGGATAAAAAAGAAAAACATACAAAAATATGGAAAAAATATTAACTTGAGTGAATATTAGATATATATAAATATATAACACTATAAAACCTTACACAAATTATAAAACTTAAATATATAAAAACATCATTGACGAAGCTCTCTTAACGCTGATTTTAAACACGCCTAAATTATAGAATTGATTTATTATCATTTTGCCATTTCAAAATCTGGTTGTAGTGTGATGGAAATAAAAAACAATACAAAAAAATGAGAGAGAGCAGGTATATATCTGTGATGATCGCTAAGACTAGTTGCAGGTAGAAAATCCGTAATGGTCGCTTATTTCGCTGATCGCTTATTTCACTGGTCCTTTTTTACACGTTAGCAAAAGATTGTTTTAAAAGCAATAGTAATAAATAATCAATTAAATCGTAAATATTGGGGAAGCCAACTTTCTAAGAGTAGTTGCTTCCATTTTTACTCTTTAATCTTCAAAAAGAGTTTGAGATTAATATGCCAGCGCCCGCGGTGGCTACTTGTGGCATCGAGTTAAAGACGATTTCACACTTGCGATGTGCGCCTATAAATAGCCGCCCCATATGAACCAGTTAACACAAAGGAATCCGGTTAACTCAATGTTTCCACATCGCCATTCCCATAAACTTGGTCCAAATAGTGCCCGCGTGGAATCGCCAAACTGGGCCCGTGACAGGTGGCCCCCATTAGGACTGACCCTTGCCCGGTGTAGGACTCGAACACCGGGGGAATTGAAATTTTATTGTTAAGTTATTTTAATTTTTTCCCGTGTCCCTGTTCTGTTGCGGAGCCTAACAGCGCGGACGGCTGAGAGATTTAAACGTCAGACGTAGGAAGGAGTTCTGGCAAGGTTTTAGGCCTGTTTAGGCCTAAAGTGAACAATGTCGTTCACTTTAACAGTTTGATATGAATAACTCAAGGCGGTTAGTGGAGGGGTATTGTTAATTACTTGTCCTCAATACTTGTAAATATAACTTATCGTTACGTAAAATTATAGTACTTTGCACTGATCTTTATTATTTGTAATTTGTGATATTTTGATAACAATCACAAGCCATTTTCCTGAAAATTGAAGACACGACCTGTCTACAATTGAATTATAAGAAAACATTTACACCTAGTCAACAATTTATTGAAGGGATAACTTCTTTACACGCGGTGAAAAAAACATGAGATTAATCATTGCTTTAGCGTCACGCTGTTTCTGGAACACATACCATACAGCATATATTTCCGTCAGGTTACCTCAAGGTGAATTAAATGATAACATAAGATTTCATGTCACCTCTGATTTTGTGTTATAGGCTATGTTGTAGAACAGCCGTTTTACTCGTAGATTATTATTAAATAGTTTTGATAAATATTAAATATACTAATTTATTTAAATCTTGGTAAATCTTAATATAATTAATTCAATACAACGATAGTAATGCGTTATGTATTTTTGATGAAAGTTTTGAAAGGAAACGTTTTTAGGCCGTCTTATACTATATATAGAATTGATTTGAATTGAATTTGTTAAAACATTTGTATTCAGGAAACATCTAATATTGCTACCCATATTATTTTATTATAACTGGAATACATATTAGTCTTTGTTAAATACATTCCACAAATAAAGGTGTAACATCCCAATGAAGAATGTATACATTCATATATTTGGCGGTGTTCGTTGATACTTTTGTAAAACTATAAGCCAATTTTTTTATCACTTCTGTTGGGACTCCCCCGAGTGCCAGAACCAATTTTTTAAATTTTATCACACGTGTTTCAATTAGAATGTCATCATCAGTGACAAACAATTTGAGAAATATATTTATTGTGATTTGATCTCTAATTATAATTAATTCTCTTCATCCAAGCAAAACTTAAATTTTGCTAATAAAAACTTGAAACACAACTGTTGTGTAAATTTTTTATTTTAAATAAATAAAACCTCTTAAGCACAAACGCTTTTATATAAATACCTATGTAAATTTCGACTGCAAGAATCATCATTTAAGAATTTCCGCTGAAGATGTACCAAAATGTACGTAAGGATTTCAATAAAAGGTTTTTGTAGTTAAGACGTTTTATTTATTTAAAATATCGTATTTTGGTGTTATTTAATTTTTTTTTAAAATTAAATCCTTTGAATTATTAATGAATTACAATGAAAATATTGAAAAGAACCCCAACACCACAAAAATAATCAAAAATAACAAATAAAACAAGTTACTTAAGATTAAACCCTTATGTACATTTCGATGACCATGTCATCATCATCAGAGGGTCTTGTTACAAAACACAATCTAGCACACAAGAAGTTACAAACTAGAATGATCTTAAGTAACTTGTTTTATTTGTTATTTTTGATTATTTTTGTGGTGTTGGGGTTCTTTTCAATATTTTTATTGTAATATATTGTACCACTGTGCTCTTGATATTGTGTATTAATGAATGTTCAGAATTTTATAAAATATTAAATAATTTGAACATGGCCGTCCCAACTCCGATTTTAGCTTAGGCCTACACAAACGTCTGCTACTACAATATGCAGTATGGAATTTTCCACAAACTTCCTAACAACACTAACAAATTAATTTAACAAAAAAATATAAAAGATAAAACTATCGACTTTCGGGAAGATTTAAGCGGTGTTATTACCTGCTTTCAACCATCGCTAAACGTTATAGACGAAAGTTTCCGAACAAAATGCTTTCTATAACAAACAATTGTATTCAATCTGACGTTTTGCATAGTAATTCTAATATCGCGATATACTCTCCGGGAATACTTGACTATTTTATTATTCCAATATTTTCGTCGAGGTTTCCACTATTTACAAATGGGTTGTAGATATTTTTAACTTTTAAATTTGCTAAAACGAAAAACACATAACTGTCGTTGTGGTTGTTCTAATTTATTTGTTGCTAATGTAGTAAGTGCTTTTCTTGAGAATGACCATAAGATCGAAACGTTGACGAAAATAATAAATAAACAAGAAATATAGATATAGGCCTATATAACTTGCAGCACTGTTTTTTTTTTTATTCACTTATCACCTACACTTTATTGTACTTAGAATGGACACTTACTTGGTATATTTGCCAGTCTACTTCATTACATTAGTTACAACTCATTTGCGAGCTTTGGAGTTTTAAAGTAATTAAATAGCTTCTCGAAAGTCGATCGCAAATACACCAAGTTTAATGCTAAAGTGGATTAAAGTGTAAGTGATGAGCGAATAAATGAAAACGGTGTGGCAAAGTTAAACATATATATATCTAGAGTATAGGTGTAGTCATTGAACAATAATATAAGGTACCTAGTGAGTTTTGATAATGCTGATGCTACCAATCAGCGTAAAGCTTCAATGTATAAAGAAAAAGAAAATACAAATACTTGATTATGAAAATGTTGCTACCCCATATATATATATATATATATATATATATACATCCCGCTATCAATATGGCAGCATTTCATTTTGCAACCATATGGCAGCCACTTGAAGGAGTGAAGTATATATGTTTTTCGTCGTGTATAATTTATTTCTAATAAACATGATACTACTCCATGTACTTTAATTTCATCAAATCTTAAAAATACAAAATTGACTGAAATACTATCAATATGGCAGCATTTCATTTAGACATCAATATGGCAGCCAGTGTATAGTTTCGTTCAGTCTAATAACAATATGGCAGCCGGTGTGTATATTATTCCCACGCCACTAACGATACGAGAACCAACAGTGTTGCCACTATGGTGCGACTGTCTGACTAGTCAAATGTTTATACTGTAAGACACTGGGTGTGTGTAATCACGGTGAAAACATAAACATTAGAATGTCCCTTCTTCATTTCAGCTGGCCAATTATTTACTCAACTCACATAAGTCCTGGTTGTTAGTTTTCATAAACGTGTACAACTATCGAAAGCTGACGGGGATAGAAGTGAACAAAATTTAACGGGGATGGACAGGTGGGGCTCTATGGGAGTTGTAAAGGAGTGACTTGGGGTCAAAATAACAGATGGCAAAAAAAACTAGAAAATGATCAGTCGGCGGTTTTTAATGGTGCTGAGTCTTTTACCGTTATCGAACGTCATAGGGATATACGGGTGATCCTCTATGAGAGTAGCAAATGATGAATTGGAGTATAAATGTGAGAAGGCAAAACAAAGCTAGAGTATGATCAATCTAAGTGTTTTTTCGATTGCTGAATCCAATATCGTCTTCCATATCAATCGGGAATGCACGGGTGTGGCTCTACGGGAGTAGAAAAGGGGTGAATTGGGGTAAAATTGTCAGAAGGCAAAAAAAAAATTGAAATGAACATTCGGGTGGTTTTTAATGGTGCTGGGTCGTTTACCGTAATCGAACGTCAATGTGAATATACGGGTGATCCTCTACGGGAATAGCAAATGATGAATTGGATTATATTTGTGACAAGGCAAAACAAAGCTAGAATATGATAAATCGTAGTGTTTTGGAGGGTGCTGAGTGGAATACCGCCTTCAATATTATAAGGGGATGCACGGGTGTGGCTCTACGGGAGTAGAAAGGGGTGAATTGGGGTAAAATTGTCAGAAGGCAAAAAAACAATGGAAAATGATCACTCGGGGGGTTTTAAAGGTGGTGAGTCTTTTACCGTTATCGAAAGTCAATGGAGATACACGGGTGATCCTCTAAGGGAGTAGCAAATGATGAATTGGAGTATAAATGTGAAAAGGCAAAACAAAGCTAGAGTATGATCAATCGTAGTGTTTTTTAGGTTGCTGAGTCCAATACAGTCTTCCATATTAATCGGGAATGCACGGGCGTGGCTCTACGGAAGCAGAAAAGGGGTGAATTGGGGTAAAATTGTCAGAAGGCAAAAAAAAATTGAAAATGAACATTAGGGTGGTTTTTAATGGTGCTGAGTCGTTTACCGTAATCGAACGTCAATGTGAATATACGGGTGACCCTCTATGGGAATAGCAAATGATGAATTGGGGGTATAATTGTGAGAAGGCAAAAAAAACTAGAAAATGATCAATCGTAGTGTTTTGGAGGGTACTGAGTCCAATACCACCTTCAATATTAAACGGGGATGCTCGGTTGTTGCTCTACGAGAGTAGGAAATTGGTAAATTGGGGTAAAAATGTCAGAAGGCAAAAAAACAATTGAAAATGATCATTCGAGTGGGTTTTAATGGTGCTGAGTCTTTAACCGTTATCGAACGTCAATGGGGATACACGGGTGACCATCTATGGGAGTAGCAAATGATGAATTGGGGTATAATTGTGAGAAAGCAAAAAAAAAACTAGAAAATGATCAATGGTAATGTTCTGGAGGGTGCTGAGTCCAATACCGTCTACAATATTAAACGGGGATGCTCGGTTGTTGCTCTACGAGAGTAGAAAGGGGTAAATTGGGGTAAAATTGTCAGAAGGCAAAAAAACAATGGAAAATGATCGCTCGGGGGGTTTTAAAGGTGGTGAGTCTTTTACCGTTATCGAAAGTCAATGGAGATACACGGATGATCCTCTATGGGAGTAGCAAATGATGAATTGGAGTATAAATGTGAGAAGGCAAAACAAAGCTAGAGTATGATCAATCTTAGTGTTTTTTCGGTTGCTGAATCCAATACCGTCTTCCATTTCAATCGGGAATGCACAGGTGTGGTTCTACGGGAGTAGAAAAGGGGTGAATTGGGGTAAAATTGTCAGAAGGCAAAAAAAACAATTGAAATGAACATTCGGGTGGTTTTTAATGGTGCTGAGTCGTTTACCGTAATCGAACGTCAATGTGAATATACGGGTGACCCTCTATGGGAATAGCAAATGATGAATTGGAGGTATAATTGTGAGAAGGCAATAAAAACTAGAAAAAGATCAATCGTAGTGTTTTGGAGGGTGCTGAGTCCAATACCGTCATTAAAAGCTAATGGGAATATGAGGGTGTGGTTCTACGGGAGTAGAAAGGGTGGTTAATTTTTATGAAAATGTCAGATACTAGAAAAATGTCTAGTAAAATAATACTCTGGGTTTGTAAGGGGTGACTCCAATTTCGTCATCGAAAGTCGAGGATAACGCACGTGTGAGTTTTCGAGAGTGCGATTCCAGACACTGTTAAAAAATAGCGGGAAAGTGTGATTAGTCATATGTTTGGAACGGAAGATGAGTGGAAGCTGGGCGCAATCATAAATATTAGATTATTCATTCTTATCATCAGCTGTCGTAATCTGTAAGCAAGTTAGACAGATTGTAATGTATTTTATTGAGCTCATGCAGTTCCAAATAAAACGAGTTTAGGCCTACTTTTCTTGTTTCAATTTTATTTTACCTTCTAGCTCCTAATATACTTGTGCGACAAGTCGTTTGCGAATAAGATATTGAACCATGTAATAGATTAGTCAATATTCTATTTTACAACCACTGTTGAACTTATCTCTAATTTTAATTGTTTAATTTAAAATCATTGGGTTATGAGTATTTCTTATACAAGTGTTTGATAGTAAATGTTTGCTGTTAATTTATTGAAATATTTACAAGCACAGTCAAGCGCTTTGCAAGTGTCACAAGATCCTGCTCAAAGGGAGAGATAAAAATTAGATACGATAAAACTCTGTTAGTGTTATTATAGCAAGTTCAACCTTTCTGTGTTCAAATACACATGCTGTTACCCATGTTATATTACAAATATTGTTGACTATTTGTGTTCTAGGATTATATCGTGTAATACTTGTGGTACAATTAATAGATCGATGATAACACCTGTTATATACATATTATGTTGAAAATATTTAATTTTGTGTGTGGATATTTTTAAAAATTACAAATAATAAAGTAAGTAAAAATTTATGTTTTGATGTAGTAATTTAGAAAACTGTTCGTAATTCAGGACAAAGGGAAGATTTTATCAGTTAATTCATAGAATTCTTGCCGGTGGCTTGAAACTCACTTTACAGTTTGTTGTCTATCAAATGCCGAATGAGTATAGTTATTAAAGGTAAGAGTTTGATTTCTCCATTCATACAGTGATTTTAATTCTTATACAAAATATCGTGAACCAAATTTTTCACATTCAACTTTATTAATGTAAACGCAAAAAATTAAGAACTATTATATTTTGTGAAAATTCCAATTCCATAGCGTTTATAAGCAATATTATTTTAATACCTCATTTAAAACACTACTTTTGATCTAAGGGAAATAAACATTGATTTAACAAATTATAAGTCAACCTTATTTTACGAAAATGAAAACCTTGGGAAACCCCCTTAATGTGGATATTTTTTTTTTAACTTGGGGTTAGGGTAAATGTTTCTTAGTTTTATAAAGTTTATTACTTTGATCTAAAGTAGGTTAAATAGAAAAGTATATATTTTATGATTTTAAAAACATAAAATTCTATTTACTGTTGTCTTTATAAAAAAAAGAATAACCAATAATAATGTTTTTTCAAATTAAATGTTAATGTAATATTTGTAATGTGGAGCATACATTTAGTTGCAATGATTTCGGGTTATCACTAAAGCATTTTACGGACAAAAATTTTAATAAGATATTACGTCAGACCACTTGAGCTGAGGGTCCGGGATGTAATGAAATTTTGTATTTCAAGTGATTTCTACTATATTTTATTACACTTTCAATGATATATGATATTTTTGTCAATAATAACATAATATATATTTTTTTTCATCCAAAATAAACATAAATTGTTACAAAAATATAAATAATGTAGCAAAGAAACGAAACTTAATATACAAAATTGTGTAGATATAATATGAAATTAAGAATGAAATAATAATTGCAAATTTTATATTACTTATAACACTAGTTAACTAAATGACTAATAAATATAAAACGAGAAAATATATTAAAAGGAAAACCTTGTGTTTAAACAAGTATTTATTTTTCTTTACCTATATATAAATAGAGAAAAAAAGTAACAAAAAAAATGTAAACCTAAAAACTAATTAATTAATGAAGAAATAGTTTTAAAAATCAACTTCGATGAAGGTAAAGACATTGAGTACAACTTCATTAATCCAGATATTGTGGCTGAAACTGAAGAAGCACCTGGCAACCAACACCACCTATAAGTGCCTATCAAGCCCATGCCACGGGGATTAACAAACACTGTGTCTGTGTGGTGTTCAATTTCTGCGACGAATGAATGTAAAGGCCAATTTACATCTGTTCTAATTTAGCTTAGACGTAATGGCGATACATTTCTTACTTTATTTCAAAAACTTCTTCGATATATTGTATCACCTTTACCTCAGGTAGGTAACCAGAAAAATCTACCTTTATTGTACATTGTAAATAAAAGAAGGCTTTTATTTGGTCGAATCTCATCTAATGGTAATTTCTTGCTCACGTAGGCCCATTGAACACGTTTATATTTTATAGGTTCAAACGAGCACAAATTACCATTTTCGGGTAAAAAAATTAAACATTGAAATAGTAGTATTTCTGTACTTACGACAGCCAAATGTAACCAAAAACTGTAAGGATATAGTTCTTCCCAATGTATATTACATTGTAGCTAGGCATCACGGTGAAAAACGTTTTCGGTAAGCAATGTACGTAATACATCTCTTTTATTTATCCACCATATTTGATTTGTCATAAGTTGTTATAGGTACAAATGTGTTTCAGTAAAGACCTATTTTTTCTAAAAGTTCTTCTTTAACTACATTCATTAAATTTTCCTGGTAGTCGTTGTTGGCAGGTGAAAACATTTCTTTAATTCCTCCCTTAGATATTTTCTGAAAGAATGACATTTCACCTTGATTGTGATGTTACTTTCATCAAGACACGTTGAATGCACCTGAAAATATATCTGATAAGATTTAAGTATATTTTAATCTTCTTCTTTAATTCTATCTTTAACCGTATCCCTCCTGGCTAGCATATCTACAATTTGATTTATTATTATTATTATGGTGAAATAATTTACAAATATTTTGGCGAATATAGCTGAGGAACCAGTCTTCCAAAACCAGCTGTAAAATAGCGTTATGCAGAGTGACAGAATAAAATTAGTCTCTATGATGGTATTTCTTGTTAAAAAAACAAGACGTAAGAGATAATGACTGTTTTGTAGATTTTTTTTCACTTTAAAAAATCTCTCCGTTCTTCGGTCGACATGTTAAATACATTTTTATAGTTAATATCAGAATGATTTTAGTTCGTTCGGCTGTGTCTGATCTCAAGACAAAGTCTGCTAATACTCAATCACTTCTCAAAACTGTCTTCTTTGTTTATATATTTTACGAATCCTACCACTAGTTTGTAATAACTCCTAATTACAGACTTAATATTTCAATTTGAATATTCTCTATTCTTCGTTGATAGAAAATTACTTCAGTTAAGCAACCTTAACCAAGAGCTTATAAAACGTTTTGTAGTCAATCTTTAGACGTTGATAATCATAAATATTTACTACCGATGATCACGGTAATTTTTCACTATACTTTAGATTTACTGATAATCTCGTTTTATTTTTATGGTAGGCGAACAAAAAGACTATCTACGATCAAAACATTGGGCGTCCTGATAAAGATTACAACGGGCATCGGCTTTTTTTTAGCTATAATTGCCGATACTTGTATGGTATTCATATCGTATGGTATCCTCTCAAGCAAGAATCAGTACAGTAGTCTTGAAGAGCCAAGCAACATTAATTTATGTATGTACTGTAATCAATAAAGTTCTACAAACGTATTTTGTGCATTCTTAATTATAGTATTACGGTTCATTAGAACTCCTGTTTTTTTCTAGTGTACAGGAAGCTATTTCCGTGTAATCCGACGGTGTCTCGGTCCCATCTACCTCGAATTATCCATGCACTACTGTATTTGTTTCCGTACCAATGATCACCGTACTTGAAACGGTTTTTTATGCAACTCTAAAGTGAGTGAAAATCCCATAGACATTAAAGTTACTCTTGAGACTAGAATATCGAGGATAAACATAATAGATTTATTACATTGCTTACCGAAAACGTTTTGATTACTGCAATATACATTGGGAAGAACTATATCCTTACATATAATCTTCAGAGATGTAGAAATAAAGAATTTTAAATATTTACGATTGCTTAAACCGCCTGAACTGCTCTCTAGTTTAATTGGCATATTAACACCTATGATACATGTAAGTACTTAAAATGTTTTTCCCTTATGTTCATAGAATCTGTGTATATATCCACGTGTTCTTTCTTTGCTACATTATTTATATCTTTCAAACTATTTTTGAGTATTTTGGATGAAAAAAAAAATCTTATTATTGATAAAAATGATGTTGTATGGCCTATAAATAACGCTAGTTCTTCAATACCTTGGTCATTTATTTGGAAGAGTTGAGATAATGTTGCCAAGTGTTTCATTAGAGTCCTCGATGTAAGTACTTCAGGAATTTAAAACATGCTATTTTAGCATGCTTTTGTAAAACTTTATAAATAATTATGCGGTTACTGGTATTTGTGTTTGC
This sequence comes from Prosapia bicincta, assembly GCA_036971475.1. Lineage (NCBI taxonomy): Eukaryota > Metazoa > Arthropoda > Insecta > Hemiptera > Cercopidae > Prosapia > Prosapia bicincta. Next base: position 4,243,398 of record JBAIZL010000007.1, on the reverse strand, counting down.
AAAAACGCAAGTGTTATCGTCAAGAACGGAATTATTTCTTGAACTTATTAGCAAATAAATATAAAATCCTAATATAAAAAAAATCTCATAAAATAACACTCGATAGTTTACGAGACTGTACCACTCCCATTATATTACATCTGTCAATTCCTTCAAACATACACTGTTGGTTCGCTGGGAAGGACATACAGCTGTGACACAATTCTGATATGGAAACATAAACAGCCGACACTCTGAAAGACATTCTGACGCGTTTGTTTACTTGATGACCAAACTTATCTTAATGGTCCGGTCAATGCATCTCGTTCTTTTCCCTTGGTGCTCTTAGATACTATAGGATCGATAAAGTATTAATTTTTTAATTTAACTTGCTTTTCAAATTAATTGTCATATCATCTCTTTCCGATTTTAATAATCTAAAAGTCACTATTATTTGCTGTATATTGTTACAATTTGGTAACATTACAAACATGTTAACACTTGTATTAACAGATGTAACACTTAATATGGCCTACGCCATATATATTCACTAAAAGTTAATATCAATGTATTCAATAAACGTATTAATAAAATAAAATAAAGACTACCAGCGGCTAAAGTCGACGCTGGGAGAATACGATAAAATATTTACGTTTACGCCGTATGTAAATGAGAGAAAGAGATTGAAAAGATAGAATGCAGAAAGTCAGTTTTTCGGGCATTCGTCCACGAGAGTACTTGTCGAGTGCGAGGCTTTATCTTTGTATGGCTTGGACCTATGTTTGTTTACACCAGACAGTTTGATATCGTAATATAAACTGACAACACTCGCACAGATGTCATTTAGGTTCATATATACAATACAGAGGTTAACGAAAGATGATTCAGTATTTATTGACCTTTAACTACCGTCCTGCACATTTATGTCACATTAGTACTGCCGTTGTAGCTCACAGGCACGAAATTTCTAAGTGTGATTTATTGTGCGGTTTAACAATTTATCTTGCATTTACTTTATAAAAATTGTTTTTGAATATTCTGGTTGCATGTGACTAGGGTAAACGTAGTTTTATGAGATCAGTTATATTTTATTTACTAATTGAAAACTGTAGTAAATAAAACCTTCTACAGGTTTTAGCGCAGTTTAGCTAAAAAGACTTATAATCGCACGATAATTAACATACACTAATTATATCTTGTTCACTGATTGTACACACTTAACTTTATGTACAAGATAACATTTGACACATTATAAGCTTTATTTATGGAAACGCATTAGAAATAATAACTCAATTTTGACAGCAGTATTTACACAGCGGCTCAGAACATTCTAGACATATTGGCTGTTCAAAGTCAGCTTACAAAGTGTAACTAGTCCTTCTATTTTTTGTTGATGGACAAATTCTACATTGTTTATAACAATTTATCTAACCCGTCGCTGATGGTCAGGCACGATGACGGTAGTTAAAGGTTAAGCTTGGCATTTGTAGATATTGGCATAATAGGTTTTCTGAATATATAAACTGATCAAGATAAGTCGATGAAATGATGTGGGTCAACAAATTCTCTTTGTCGTTTATTTTAAGTTGTATAAAGGTTGAAAAAATATAAGGACTACTTATTTATAGTTTTTTTATTTACGGTTATAGTAGAAATTTTTCATTAACGGATGGTTGAAAAGTCATCCGCTGCCCCCGCTAACGATACCATCCTTTTTAAAAGAAAAAAAGAAAATAACACGAAAAGAGAGAAAATTAATTACCCGAAGAAGAATGAGAAAACAAACATAAATGTTTAGGTAGTCTAAGTAAAAATGGAAAGAAAATATATGATAATTAGGTAGACAATATACATTATTTTAAAAATTAAATAAAAAATTTAATTTTTATAAAATTATCAATTTGGGACAAACGGTTATCTTTTCAAATTGAATCGTTCGAGCATACAGTCTTTAAAATTCTTAAAGCACATGGACAGGCTGCATTGAAACACTGCTTCAAGCTATAAAGATTAATTTGACAGACATGACGTAAACAAACGTGCTAGAACTGCTATCGGAGTGCCACCTGTTTATATTTTCATATCACAAACATTTCTGTCAATAGATGTAGCACAGCTTCTGTCCAATACAAGGTCGGGAACCCGACTCTTTCTTTTGGTTATGTTGCATAGTTGGAAACATGCCAATTTCGGGCGATTTATTGTCAATGGGATATAATCACCCCTTGGTAACCCCTTACATCTTATTTTGATGACAAGGGACTAGGACCTTCGAAAATCTTCGAATGACCATTTTTGGGCAATATTTTAGATTCTGGCAAGTTTTACCTCAGATCACCCACAGCGACACCCGCAGTCCTATCCCGGATTGTACATGGCCAACTTCGGTGCTAGGATTAGACTCAGCATCATTAAAAACCCCCAGTGATCATTTTATATCGATCTCTTGGCCTCTGACCTTTTTACCCCAATTCTCCCTTTGCTACTCCCGTAGAGCCTACACCCGTCCCTCCCTGGTGTCTTTCGATGACGGCATTCAATTCAGCATCCTCAAAAACCTCCGAGTGGTAAATTTCAAGTAATGTTTTGACTTTTGACATTTTTACCCCAAATCATCCCTTTGGCACTCACGTACAGTCACATACGTCCATCCCCGGTGACTTTCGATGACGCCATTGATATCAGCACGCTCAGAAACCCCTGAGCGGTTATGTTCCAGCGATTTTTTATACTTCTGACATTTTCACCCCAATTTACCTCTTTGCTAGTCGCGTGGAACCACACCAGTGGATCCCCGGTGACTTTCGGTGACGGCATTGAATTCCGTATAATCAAAAATTCCCGAGTTCTTATTTTCTAGTACTTTTTTGACTTTTGACATTTCTACCCCAAATCATCCCTTTGGTACTAACGTAGAGTCACAACCGTCCATCCCCGGTGACTCTAGATGACGTCATTGAATTTAGCATCCTCAGAAACCCCCAAACGGTCATTTCCCGCGATTTTTAGGCATCTGACATTTTGACCCTAATTCAACCCCATTGGTGTATGGGTTTAGCCTCACCAATACATCCCCGGAGACTTTCGTCGACGGCATTGAATTCAGCGTCCCCAAAAACCTCCGTGCGGATATTTTCCAGCGATTTTTTGACTGCTGACATTTTCACCCCAATTCACCCCTTTGGTACTCGCGTGGAACCACACCAATGCATTCCCGGTGACTTTCGATAATATCCGCCTCATCAAAATTCCCAGAGTTGTTATTTTCTAGTATTTTTTTTGACTTTTTACATTTCTACCCCAAATCATCCCTTTGACACTTACGTAGAGTCTCATCTGTCCATCCCCGGTGACTTTCGATGGCGGGATTGAATTCAGCATCCTCAAAAACCCCCGAGTGGTTATGTTCCAGCGATTTTTTGAGTTTTGACTTTTTCACCCCAACCACCCCTTTGGTACTCGCGTGGAACCATACCAGTGCATCCCCGGTGACTTTCTGGGACGGCATTAAATTCCGCCTTACCAAAATCCCCCGAGTGGTTATTTTCTAGTTATTTTTTGACTTTTGACTCTTTTACCCCAAATCATCCCTTTGGTACTTACGTAGAGTCACATCCGGTCCATTCCCGGTGACTCTAGATGACGCCATTGAATTTAGCATCCTCAAAAACCCCCGAACGGTAATTATCCCGCGATTCTTAGACATCTGACACTTTTACCCTAATTCAACCCCTTTGGTACATGGATTTAGCCTCACAAGTACATCCCCGGAGAATTCCGATGACGGCATTGAATTCAGCATCTTCAAAAACCCCCAAGCGGATATTTTTCAGCGATTTTTTGACCTCTGACATTCTCACCCCAATTCACCCCTTTGGTACTCTCGTGGAACCACACCAATGCATTACCGGTTACTTTCGGTGAGGGCATTGAATTCCGCCTCATCAAATTTCCCCCGAGTTTTTATTTTCTAGTAATTTTTTCACTTTTGACATTTCTACCCCAAATCATCCCTTTGGCACTCACGTAGAGTCTCATCTGTCCATCCCCCGTGACTTTCGATGGCGGCATTGAATTCAGCATCCTCAAAAACCCCCGAGTGGTTATGTTCCAGCGATTATTTGACTTTTGACTTTTTTACCCCAAATCATCCCTTTGGTACTTACGTAGAGTCACATCCGGTCCATTCCCGGTGACTCTAGATGACACCATTGAATTTAGCATTTTCAAAAACCCCCGAACGGTCATTATCCCGCTATTCTTAGGCATCTGACATTTTTACCCTAATTCAACCCCTTTTGCACATGGGTTTAGTCTCACCAGTACATCCCCGGTGACTTTCGATGACGGCATTGATTTCAGCATCCTCAAAAACCCCCGATTGGTCACTTTCCAGCGATTCTTTGTCCAAATCAAATATATACATTACGTAGTACGATTGATATCCATGTGGATGCCAGCAATGTTGCCAAGTTTGTGGCTGCCATAATGTTAGAGAATGGTTGCAATATACAGTAAATTTATATACAGGAGGCGACTATGCTGCCCCTGGCGGAAATGTTACGAACTTGTGATATACAAATCCCGTTCACTCTGCTATCAATACGAGCACCGTTTGGTTATTACAAATTATTTTTTAAAAATTCAGAACGACCATAGAACTTCCAAATACAGTATAGCTCCAATAAAATACTTCTTTTTACACTTATTGACATGGTTTTTATTTCGATTATTGTCAGAGGGTGTTACATTACCATGGATTACTATGTGGCAGCCGTATACGGCTGCCACAAGTACCCGGCTGCCAGTTTGAATGCAAAATGACCAATGTATGGTCTCCGTATTGTTAGCAGGCTGTATATATATATATATATATATATATATATATGTATGTATATATATATATATATATATATATATATATATGTATATATATATATATTTAAAACAATATAGGTTATTCAAATACAAGAATATTTATTAACTTATATCCAAAGCTTTTCGTTGGTAAACACTACCAACATCATCAGGAATGAAAATTACAATAATGTAAGCTATAGGCCTATAACATGGCCTATAGGTTATGACCTATAAAACATGGCTATGTTTTAGGCCTATAGCTTACATTATTGTAATTTTCATTCCTGATGATGTTGGTACTGTTTACCAACAAAAAGCTTTGGATATAAATTAATAAATATTCTTGTATTTGAATAACATATGTTGTTTTAAATTATTAAACATGAAAATGTATTATATATATATATACAAGAAAAAGAATTTCATACAAGGATTGCAAAATTAATTATATATTAATTAATTTATATATATATATATATATATATATATATATATATATATATATATATATATATATATATATATATATATATATATATATATATATGTATGTACTTAAAGATAGAGAGAGACAGACAGAAACCGAGAGAGAGAGAGAGAGAGAGAGAGAGGGAGAGTGGGCAGATATGAGCTAATTGCCGTAATCCAGATTATATATTTTATAACGAACTTGTGTATAAAACAATTTGTCTAGATTTCAGTGATGTAATTTGAAAATTTTTTTGTTTACTATTTTTGTTTAATTTCTAAAAATATGTTTCACAGTAAAATGACTCCTGAGGGGTTAGATAGTAGCAGTGAAAAATAGTTTTAGCAAGTGAAAAGTTACAACGGGTTTTAAATATGTGAAATAATTTACAATAACATTTTAAAATATCTAAAATAATAAAAATAAATCAATGTCTTCTAAAAAGTATGATTGTTCATGGCATTTAATAATAATATGAAAAACGTCCTGGATAAGGTCATTGCCAAAATATTATTGAAAATGTAGCAATATTTATTTCTTCTAGAAAGGAGCTTGAATATTTATGCTCTGGATAAAGTTTCCATGTTTTCAGTACGAGTAATACATTTTGCATACTTGGGAGTTAACACTTTTGGAAATTCCTTTTAAAATTATCCTGTAGGCTATATATTAAAACACTCATTCTAATAGAGTACTCATATTCTGCATGTGTAGAAGATGGCATATAAATTAAATTAAATTCAACTGATATATCAAAACAAATATTAAATTATCATCGGTATTATTAAAAGCCGCAATATCTCCTACTTCTTATTTTGATACAGTATGTAGTTGGTCTAAAACTTACACATATTAATGCTAGACAGCGCTCCAACATTTCCCGTGATGTCTTTACCCTTAAAAAACGACCAATTTTAAGTCGAACTAATTATTGTTGAAAAATTTTTATATTTTCATAAGATCCAATAAAACGATCCGGAAAGGCACTTCAAAAGATCAATTTTGAAAATAATTTTGGGTAAAATACAGCACTAGCACCTCCAGCGAACATTCAAATAGAAAATCCGTGTCTAGAGCGCAAAGTCTCTAAGTTGCAAGTTTAAGTTTAGCGATATTAGCAACATATAGACGCAGGAAAGCAAAATCAATATAGCTTTAAACCACTGTTGCATTGAGAACCACTGGCAAATATAGCTGAGTAGAGATTTAAACACTTCGTCTAACTGAAACATAGCGCGAGTTTATTCCAACTCAGAATATTTCTAAAAGTTGGCGGATTTTCGGGTATAATTCAGAAAGCCAAAGTAAAACGAAAAGTTATTTACGCTGTATAATTGCAACAAATATAAGTGTGCCTTTTAAGACTTACTCCATTTTCAAAATATGTAGTATCGGAAAATACGAGATTACGGCTACTACAGTACTTTTCCAATAGAGCTCAGTACGGGGGTAAAGAATACAGGAAGTTTATAGAATTTGTTGTCTGAAACAAATAAAAACGATTGAAAGTTAGAGTTTATAGTAGCAACACTCACTGATGATGATTACTTTTTCATTGAAACGCGTATGAGTCAATAAATTATTAATTTGGTTTTTAACACAACCTCACAAGCTAAGTTCAAAGAATATTTGTATAGTTTGTTGTCTGTGAATTTTCATTGATGTATATTTGTGTGGATCCTTTTATATTTTCAACACAAAGCTTTTATATATTGTTCCATCTTGGCACTTTGTCCAGTGTAGGCTGCGTATATACTACACGCATTACTTGGCGCTAGATACACTAGTATTTATTAAATTAATTAATTATAATAACAAACAACACGAGTAAAAGAATCCCCTACACAAGGCTAAACCAATGTTTACATATGCGAGGAAATGTAATAAAATTACTTCTAGGAAGAAGTAAACAAACCATTAGCATAACACAACTCTTACATGTATGCAAAGTTACAAGTAAATTTGTTACACCTAAAACTGAAACCTTAAGATAGTGTTAATAAAAATAAAGATTAACTACAAACTGCGCAGCGGAAAAGTGCCCCATCTGTGACCGATACAAAGCAGATACGGTCCACGAAACAATGCGGAGTAAAATTGCAGACAACAGCAACCATATTTAAAACAAAAGACAGTTTAATAATTAATTTTCAAAAATGAAAAAGAAACAGAGGCTAGTGAAAATTTTAAAAGTCAAGAAATGTATGAACAATGTATGCATTTAAATAATTTAAAAAATATTTTGTTGTTCCTATTGCAGGATATTATAGAATAAAAAATATCAAGTAGTCTGCTTGTTTATGAAATAAAGGGTTTTTGTAATGGACAGCGGTGAAATAATATACATGTGTTGACAGACTGTTTCGTAACTTTTTTTTTAATTTTGAAGTTTTACTTTTTTAACACATACGCTGAATATTTAAAAAAATTGCTATACACAGTTTATATATTTAAATAGCCTTAAAAAAATAAAACTTAAAATATGTTTAGTAGGCTCTAGGTTAGAATATAAGTAGTGTAGAAAAGGCGTTCGTGGTGTAATCTGGTAATTTTAACGCGCGAATAGTTCAATTAATTAGAACATTTTAATGAAATAAACTTAAAACGTGTTTACAAGCTGAAACCGAGGGGTTTATAGAACCATGTGTATGCCCAGCATAGCTATTGTAACACTGGGGAAAATGGGAGTCATTAACATTTTCCATTTATTTCTTGTCATAAAAAAAATTAATTTAAGAATATTTAAAAAATAATTTTAAAATCTTTTATTGTTATTTTGGACCAATTTATTTAAAATGTTATCATAAATATTATATTTATGGTTTCTATTTAATAAGGCATTAATGAGGTTTCGAAAGTTTGCAATCAACGTCTAACAGAGGATGCATAGTGGGGGCTTATCAAGCAAAATGTAGGTGAAGCCACAAGAATCTTTTATTAATACAAATATTTCCCACGATTTTAATATCAAAAAATAAAATTACTTTTTTTCTAAATTCGTACAGTAGGCCTATGTCTACGTTTACAATTACAATTATTTTATTATTTATAAAATAAGATTTCTTTAATTATGAAAAAATCTTTTATGTATCGCGAATATATATTCTAATAGGCAATGAATAGGTTGTTTTTAATTTCTAGTAAACAAATAATATTCTTTCTCTATAGAACGGAACAAATATAAACTACGGAAAAATTCAAAAAAATATAAAAGCCGTTTAGAGTCTAGTTGTTTGTCCAAAGCCAGACATTTCGGTTCAAGGTAATATTGTACTCGATAAGATTTGAATATATTTAGAGTCAAGTACGTTATCGTTTTATATTGGGATGATAATCAAATAATCGAATTAAAAGCTCCTATTCCGACAGAGTAACGTCAAAAATTATTCGAACTATTTTTAAACTCTGTAATTAAACATCTGAACAATTGTCGTTGCACAAAAACAAAATAGTTTTTAGTATTACTCAGTGTCTTCTGAACAAAATGTGGTTCAATAAAACAATTTAAGTTTTTACATCGTTAATGGGATAATTACTTTCATTTTAATAACATAAAATAATGTTGTGAATAAATGTTCCAACGTGAAATATTCAGCAGTATATGTATCATAGCGGGGTTTTTTAAATTATTTGAAATTTGAACTTTAAGACTGTCGTAGAAAGTAACAAGACGATTATTAAAGAAAAATTGATTAAACTCTGAAACCATTTTCCAAAATGTAGGGACTTTCAACTGCTTCAATTGAGCAACACAGTTTTATTGTACAGGTTGTATTGGTAGCATAGTTTATAAATAGGCCTAGATTTGATTTACTAATTAGCGACTCATCCGGTCACTGGGTCCCGTTTCTGGACTTATTATCAGTGTTTCTAGTGTTTAAAGAAAACTCGCATACAAGCCATTTAAAATCAATCACGGTTTGACGTACATTATTATAGGGGTCGATATTTGTAAGTTTTATAGTTAGTGAGATTAAATGAATTAGCAAAACTTCGTAAAATCAGCCGTGTTCACATAGACATTCAATCTTGCATTACAACTTCCATGTACGCACTAATTTAGAGCTTCCAGTGGATGCGTATGAATGTTTAAATTAAAACTAACGCTAAAGAGAGAAAGTAACAGGAAAGTAACAATTTTTAAAACACTCTACATCATTGACATGACTTTCTCTTCTGTACATTTTGTACTCCATCATTAAAATCTTTCAATAAGTAATTATTATTTTGTAGGATTTTTTTCAATATTCTTGACAGACATTTCCGTACTTGTTATTACTTGTTTGTAATTTGTCACATATAGGCCTAATACAAGTGAACCATAAAGGAATAGCAACTTCATCATATCATTACAACAAAGACAACAAAATACTTGTAAAATATATAATAATAATATTGTTTTTTAAATTTAGACAAGTCGAATACTTGATGTCAAGGGGAGACTTTAACGCATTAATTTTCGTAACTATGAACTAAATACGAAAAGTTGAATTAAAAATATAAAATTTCAAAAACATATTGTTGGACAATAATTTTTTACTAACGAAAATTAAATTATATTATTTTATATGTTCTCAGTTTATACAAAATTTAGAAAAAGTTAGTAAGCCTAAACATATTAAACATTACCGTAACTTATTAATACGATTAAAAAACTAACATGCAGTCACGTACGTAATGTATGGGGAGACTTTAACGCATAAATGTCTGTAATTATGAGCTTTTCGTAACACGAATAATTTAAATTATAAAATTGCAAAAACATATTTTTGTTACAATTCTGTTTTTGCTAACGAAAATTTTACTAACATTTTCACGTTTAGTATTCTCAGTTCATATAAAATTTTGAAAAAAAGTTATTATGGAGTAGTAGGTTAACTCACCTTGGCGTCCAGAATCAAGCAGTGCACGCCTGACGTCCGCGGACGTCACACGACCTACCGGCGAAACACTCCAACTAGACTGAAGATGAACCGGAAGTGGTGGAAATGACACACTGTTGGAATGTCGTCATTTCCAATAAGTCTCTGGCTGGTTCGGAAAATTTACTTTTCACGCCTTAAAAAATGAACGCAATTTAACAACTAAAATTGGGTCTTCATTCTTCTTCGTGAAACAATCAAAGTAACAACACTGGTTTTGAAACAACGGTCCTAATGAGCGAGAAACAATGGCCACAGAAACAATGGTCAGAAGTAGAACATCTACATTTGTTACTGGTGGTGAATGGGATTGTTTTCCTGATGATGGTGGCCACTTACACTTTCGACGAAACGTTCATTATGCGACAAAAATAGTTTAATTTGTATACACTTCATTAAAAAGGTTCTTCGGCAAAAGGTATTTTAAAATGCCAATATTCATTAGGTAATTTCTTAAAAATAAAACAAAAATAAAGAACAATTTTCAAATGTAAAACAAAAGTAAAATAGTCTTATATGAATAAATATTTTTGATAAATTTGTTTACAGACCGTAAGTACACTTTCCATTAGGCCACTAAAAAATTGTCACTCGATGTAAGTCACTGATTACAACAAAAAGGTCACTGTCCTAGTAGATTCGCATCTTCTTGACCCCTGTTGACCCTTAGCCACGCCTCTTCACCCCTAGTTTCTCGAAGGGTTGTTGCGACCGACGTGTACCTTCCCGAGACTTCTACAAGACTACTGAAGACTTCGCGACCCGCGGATTCTCACAGAGCTGATGGGTGTGGTGAATGATAGAGAAGTGGTAAACACTATTGAGGTCAGGTAGTTAAGTACCAATAGTAGGCCGGGAAACGGTCCCCTCCGTGATAAAGACACTCCCCTCTCAGGTGAGAGGGGGCACCTGTTCGGAAGATGAGTCTATCGAAAGTAGTATACGGCATTCCGCTCTGGAGATTTGAGCGAGGTGCACGGGAATGGAACAGGTGTTCAGAGATTGTGCTGGGTTTATCGAATCACCTGGTCGAATGAATTTGTTGAAAAATAAAGGAACTTGTTTGATTGTTAAACAAAAAAAAAAGAAATATTTTCCTGTTGATACATATTGGTTAAGACACATTAATAAAAATATTTTTCCCATCATTAATACCTTCTTATTAAATAGTCCTATTTCGTCTCATAGGCTATAGACTAAGCCTAAGTGCTCAAAAGTAAATTTTTAGAAAATATTATACGTTTGTTTAAAATTTATAAAGACGTGTCAAAAGCTATAAAAAATATTTGCTTATTTGGGAAGAAAATTTTAATTACATTGTGTTTTTATTATAGGAAAAATAAAAATGTGAATACAACACTGCCTAATTTATTGGTGGTTATTCTCCAATCCGGAGAATATACTCCAGCATATGTACATTGATGTATATTTTGGTCTAGATGAACTTTTAGTAGGTAGTTTATTAAATGTTTTAGGCATATAATTTTAAACACAAGAAACTTTTCCTACCCACACTGACAAATTTCTTTCTCGCAAGTCACAATTAATTTAAAAAGATGGAATAAATAAGAACGAGGTTTACATTGCGCAAATGGTTTATGATTTTAAACACATGCATATTTTCTTGTCCACGCATACATTTCTACTCGCAAGTCAGAACTTAATATCCTTTAGGAAGATCGAATGAAGGAGAAGGGGCTTTCATTAAGCAAATGTTTTATGATTTTCAAATTACTTATGTGTATTATTTTCATCTGCGTACCATATTTATTTACGGGTAGCTTATACATGTCAAGCAATGTTCATTAGTAACACGGTGAATAAATACTGAAATATTTATACGTTATGAAATGCGGAAGTTTGTATAAAAATTAAATCAAATACTTTCATACGCTTGAGCTTCAGAGAACTTATTTTGAAAACTGGTGGCAACTGAAGGACTGTACTTTTACCAAGATTGTTTAAGAGACGTAGAAAGTGGAAGAATGAGAATTTTGACAGAGACATGAGAAGGTGGAAATCAGTAAAAATTCGCTGTGTTGGTATTTTTTTTTTGAGGCCATTCGTTGGCTAAATTAAAAAAAAAATTATTTGGAGGGAATAACAAACTTGTGTTAAAATGCAAGAGATGTAAGGAATAATCCCTATTTATAATAGGAATATTGTACAAATAGAAGAAAAGTAAAGTATAGATAATGTCTTTAGTATATACAACTGGGGCTAAAAGTGTAAATTAGTAGTCTTTGAAGAGTCATATATCTATTTCTCTCTCTCTCTCTCTCTCTCTCTCTCTCTCTCTCTCTCTCTCTCTATATATATATATATATATATATATATATATATATATATATATATATATATATATGGATATATATGTGTGTTTGTGTGTGTGTGTGTGTGTGTTTCTTTATATGTATGTGTGGGGGATGCACTTGTCTGTGCGCGCGTACGTGTGTGTGTGTGTGTGTGTGTTCGAGTTTGTGAGCGCTGGTGTGTGTGTGTGTGTGTGTGTGTGTGTGTGCGAGTTTGTGCGCGCGTGTCTGTATGCGCGTACGTGGGTTTGTGTATATGTATTGCGTGTGCATTTGTAGCTTTAAATGCGCTGCAGACTATAAATCATTATTCTTGTTTATGAAGTGTTCGTATATAGAATATGAATATATTTTCCATAACCAACAAAAACAATTATTTATCAAAACAATTCTTGAAGTTAATATGTTTTGCAATATCAAGAGGTTTATTCGAAATAAACAGCTGACACGAAACTGCCTTCCTTTAGATGTTGAATGGGAATGAAACTGTCGATAATGCCAGTAGCCTATATTAAATGGGCAAATCGTCCACTAATAGATCAAGTATTGTAGAATCGAGCCACTAAGAATAGTCGTCTTTATGGTGTAATGGGTTGGATGCGTTACTGTGGAAATACGAATTACTTGTGGATTTGGTAGAAAGCTATATAACTCTGCCCTTCCGGCGCTTCACAGGCAAACTTATTAGTTTACAGTTTTTCGCCGTTGCTATTTGAAAAGCAAAAACATTATTTCCAAATAAAAATCTCGTTTTTAGTCGTATGATTTACTAAAAATGACAAAAATAATTTGATACCTTCCCAGTATGTGGAAAAAACATTAGGACAATTAGAATTATCTGTGTCAAAAGGATGAGTATTTTCTATTCCAGCTCCTTTTTCGTTATTTTTTTAAGTTTAAGCAAAGCTTTCGAATAGTATAAAAAGCAGTATAAACAATATATTCAGAAGGGCATTGTGATGATGGCATTAATGGTGGCGTAGAGGTTGTGTTGCATAGACTGACGACTGAAAACCCACAACCAAGTGTTGAAGTCTCTAGAATATAGGATCCCTTTAAGCACCACATTGATTCATAACATTGCATGTTCGACCTTACGACAGCAAAGTAGATACAGGACAAATAAGAAGTGAGGCAAGTGCGTAAGGGTAAAAATGTAGATAAAATGTTAGGAGATATGAACAATATTTTAAACAAATAAAAAGAAATCTATCAAAGAAATACATTGGAATATTTATGTACAGAATATTAACATTTGAATGATATTTTACAAAATATGTTGGTCTGTTATGAATTCGTTTGAACCAGAAAGAAGATATAGGGATATAGATAAAAAATTACAGCTGTGCGAATTGAACTTAAAGGATGATGAAATAAGTTGTAAGAGAATAAATGGTAGGTTAGAACTTATAAATGAAAATTGACTAAACATGAAAACTTTCAAGAAATTTAGGAATTCTCTAAAAACGTACAAAGAGGATAATTTAGATAGGTGAGGGAAATGAAATAAGGGTGAATGAAAGATTAGATGCTATAAAATACGATTTGGAAAAAAGTAGCATATGATTAAGAATAGTTTATTGATAAAATATATGAAATTATTAACAAACTTTACAAATATGAAGAAATAATTCAAGAAATACAAAGGGATTGAAGAATTACACGAAGGGAATAATGTTACTAAAAATGAAATAACGTTACAAAGTGAATGAGGAATCGTTAAGAGAGTATCAAATTAATAATTTGGATGAGGTGAGGAGAGAAATAATAGAAGACAGCAAGAAAAACAAATGCTATTTTTAAATTACCGAAAAGACGTGATACAAGAGCAGACGAATAGATAAAGAAATGTGAAGATAGATGCAGAAAAATCATAAAAATGAAAAAGACATGGAAAACAAAAATAAGTAGCCTATACTACAAGAAAGAATAAATAAAATGAGAAATAACTGAATGAATAAGTACTGGGAGTAAAATGAATGATAAAGAGTGTAAACTACACGAACTCCAGTTGGAAGATTCAATAGCGTAGGGCACACAATTGCTAATTAGACTCAAAACCTATTTGGAAATAGTCTTTCCACACAAAAGAAGAATTAAGAAGAATTTACGTTTATCTGAAATAATGTTTCTTGAATCTTTTAGCCTAATGGGATAAAACAATTATATCACAAAACTCCTTTCGTTACTTTAATTTCCAGCAAGACGTGGGTGAAGCCTATCTCCGAACCACTACTGGTTTCATGAATATAGAACGTCTTATATTCACAAATACGCAGTTAGGAATTGTTTAGCTATTGGTCATTAAAATAATATAAAAGTCGAGATATGTATACAGCAAAACGCGTTTAAACAGCTATTGTGTACAGCTCTAGGCGTGACGTCACCTGGGTGATGATATATAATTATATATTAGTTTCATCATACTTCTATTTCAAGACGAATCCTTTCTAATACATTCCTGTTTTTATGTGTTCAACTAGTTTTGCCTTAGAACTATCATCAGGCGTTGCGCAACGATATTTCACAGGAGCGAGTTCTTTGGACGTTTTAAGTGACAAATATTGTAAAAAACGTTTTATAAAAATATAAAAATCTGATAATATGTAAAAGATTCTTAGTAACTAAAGTAAAACCACTAATTTTATTGAAAATATTTTAGTTTTTACATTAAACGTTGAATTTTACATCATTTTATGTATTTGTAATACTTGAAAATAATTTTAACGAATGGATAGAAAAGCATTATATTTTTATAGAGATTTTAATAACCCACTTACTACAGCTTTACATAAGAAATCCAATGGAAGCTTACAAGTTAATTTGCATTGTTCTATAGAGAAGGTCTAATTATTTGTGTAATTGTTTACTAAAGTAATGATACTTTACTATTTAAAAAGTAAACCGTAATTATATTCAATAACATTTTCAACCGTTTTATGAAATAATGTAAATTCTCTTATAGTTTTCTTGTTAGTAGAATGTGTATGTTGTATTGGTCTATACCTTCCAAAGTTTAAAATTAAAAATACACGTTTTAAAAGTAAAAAAAAATATTCTGGAATAAGTAGCCTATAATTTGATACCAGTAATATATTTTAATCTAATACTGTACAAAAACATTGGTTTCGTAACATATTTTCCTACCAGAAGCTGAGCTTTATGTACATCAGCTTAACCAATGAGTAAAGGGAATAATGAAATATCAACGATCACCAACGCGACAAAAAATACATTATTTGCTCATACGATTTTCTATTAAAAAATCATCATTATTAGGTAGCATAACTAAAAAAATTCTAATCTGTAACCTATAAGGCCTATACTTACAATTATATCATAGTTGTAGTTTAAAATTTTTGTAGTTATATATTCACAAACAATGAGTTTATTCTTCAAATGAGAGTTAAAAAATACATGATATTTGTTGGTTTTCCTATATAGCATAGTTATTATTAGGGTGTTTAACGTGTTTAAATTTTAAAACCTTTAGAATTATGAGTTTTACTAAATAATTAAACACAATTAGGGTCAGTTCTAACAGTCATATAACATAATATTTTACCAGTTTTATACTTGATTCGATTGGTTATACTGTATGTATTATATTTTTGAGTGTTAAAGAAATTTCCGTCGATAATTATTTACTCATAACCTCTGCATCACCTCTAAATGAGAGAAAACAACTCTGTTGAAAAAATATACGTCACATGTGCGGAAATATATGAGCATTTATGCTCGTTACTTGTCGGATTTTTCCATTGGTTTTACTCCCAAATGAAAAAGCTGCCCACAGAGCTGCAAACTTTGGGTTTCTCATCTTGAGGTTAGTTTAATAGTCCCTTATTTATGAATTTAACTTGGCATAAACCACTAATTTCTGAAATCCTTACGGATGTGTTTCGAACTTGTATAATGCTGCTAGTCACGCGTGACCAGTGATTGTTAAAAAAACTCAATAAGTAGTTTCTGCCAAGTTAAATTCATAAATCAGGGGACAATAAACTGTAAAACTATAGAGATAATTTTTTAAAATAAAATAGAAAATCTCCGAAACGCGTCTACTGGTGAATGAAATACACTGGTTTATAGGATATAAAAAAAATGGTTTCAAAAGTATCTGTAGGCCTATATCTCCTGAGAGAGGTCTATGGCAAGAATTATAGACACTACAGTTTATAGCTGTCTTGTCATTACAAATACTAATTAAGAATTAGGCCAATTTATTCATTTGGTATTAGTGGTGAATTTATTTCTTAAGGAAGGCATCGGTTCCTAAAAAGTGTCAGACCCTTTTGAAGCTTATATAAAAATTGAATGAAAACTTACAACTAATTTTAATGACTTGCTATTAACTGTAACGGGATTTACTCAAATAAAAATGTATTTCCTAACTTCTAAAAAACGTAGAATATTTAGATTTCCACAATAAATAAAGTAACATAACATGGAAAACAGCTGTTCTACAACATACCTATAGCCTAACATAAAACAGTTATTGTACCATATGATTTCACTTCAGTTCTTTAAAAGTCTTAGACGAACTTAAAAATGTTTTAATTTAAAAAACTCGAACAAAAGTACGTAACTCATTATAAGTCTATTGAGTTTATTGTAGTAAGAGTGACTGATAAATAAATTATATATTTAATAACTGATACAAAAAGATTGAATAATCAAATACTTAATTTTTTGAATAAATAAAGAAACATAACCTACGTGTAAAAACAACTGTCCTAAAACATAGTCTAGCCCATAACATCAGCTGGTGTATAAAATCATATGGTATCATTTAACTGAAGCTAAAATAAATGTATACAGCACATACAAGAATATATACATAGATTATCTAGATTATACATACATATACAAGATTATATAGATGTGTTTGTGACGCCCATCCGAAAATCATTCCTCGTACAATTCTTTTAGCCAGGGGAGGCAAAAAAAAGTATTTACTTAAAACAACCATTTAGTGGTTGGCTTTCTCGATGGCGTTTTAAGCCCTTCATGCGCCATGACATGCACCAACATAGTCACGGCTAGATTGACCCTAAGATGGGGTAGAAACGTTACCCTTGTGTTTTATTTTAATAAAATAAAACCTGTTGTCGACAAAAATCTTTTATTTAAATCTTTTTGTACATTTCGATTGCAAAGCAATCATTTTCAGGGGAAAATGGAGATCAAATGTTGTTAATCCCGTAATAATCTTCTATGAAGATGATTTATTTATAATCGAAATTTATAACAGGATTTGAATAAAAGTTTTTTGAGATCCGATAGGTTTTATTTATTTATAACAAAAACATACATAAGTAGGTTGTGTGCCGTGTACTCGTGTATGGTGTATCATATGATGGGAACTTATGATGAGAGCCTCCAAGTCTCTCATAAGGAAAATCGATTAAAGAAACTCGCGGGGGGAAAGTCTTGTCGCGGAGGAACCAGTTGACCATATTTGCCCCGTGCTTTTAGAGTTGCTGCATTCACAATCAATACCTGCCACGACTACCTTGCTGCGGAACTCCAGTACCCCATTTATGTGCTGGCTACCCCGGAGAGTCTGCTGTGTGGTCATAAAATAATTAATGTCGAAAACATTCTGGACTGCACAGCCCTAGACCAGGCCCAGGATTATTATAGTCCCATCTTCAAGAAATCCCATCTCTACTGGTCAGCGCGATGCCAAATGGCTAAACCGTCAAGGGTAAGCGTTGCCTATTAAGTTATTAAGTACTTTACTTCCGTAATAAAACCTCTTTATGTTTAGATAATACTCTTTATGTTTAGATAATACTCTTTATGTTTAGATAATAATCTTTATGTTTAGATAATACTCTTTACGTTTAGATAATACTCTTTATGTTTAGATAATACTCTTTATGTTTAGACAATACTCTTTATGTTTAGATAATACTCTTTATGTTTAGATAATACTCTTTATGTTTAGATAATAATATATATTATTAGCCTATATATTGTCACTGTAGCCTACTTAATAATATCGGTCATATATTAGATAGATTTGTGCCATTTTGTTTCACTGTACGCTTCACTAACAGATGCTCGTGGCGGTGTCGAATCCCTCCTCTAAACAAGGGAATAATACAACCCCCTTCAAACCACCCCTGGCTCAATATTCGGGCAAAACGTATATTTTAGAGAACAAACCGTGACCTCCACTAGATCGAATCGTTTTCGGGATCGCAGTTCATCGAAAGTTCGTTACTTTGTGTCCCGAGCAATATTTCCTACAGACGTGTCACAATATTTGTGCGCCCGTGAGTTACCGGCCACGGTTCACTGGGCGCCGAAGGAACGGTGACACAATTTTGCACGACTCATTGGGTTTCAATCGGCGCCTTTTTGATTTAGCGTTTCGTCGTCGTCGCAGAGGGTCACTGTTTGTTATTGTTGTCTGTTGGCAGTTCATTGAAAACATTTAGTTTCAAGACCGTCAGACGTGTTAAAGGACCGGTGATATTTGAATTAAAAACATCGCACTAGAATAGCATTTATTTTTGTAGCTGGAATTTCGTTATTATAAAAATTTAGACGAGATTTACTGGAGTTGTTTTAACAAAGTTTTAGATCAGTTGTCGACTACATTGTAGCTAGGACGACCTTGTCCAGTCTTAATCTTCCAGGACAGGCAGTTCCAGGAGTGGATTACGTACCATCCTTATACCTAGTTTTATTCAATCTATCTTCTTCATAGGGATATAACGTATCGGCCTATATAGGAGCATTGACATTCTCTATAACCCAGCTCAGTAGCGTATAGTTGTTCCCACCCATATTCAATCTATCTTCTTCATAGGGATATAACGTATCGGCCTATATAGGAGCATTGACATTCTCTATATCCCAGCTCAGTAGCGTATAGTTGTTCCCACCCATATTCAATCTATCTTCTTCATAGGGATATAACGTATCGGCCTATATAGGAGCATTGACATTCTCTATATCCCAGCTCAGTAGCGTATAGTTGTTCCCACCCATATTCAATCTATCTTCTTCATAGGGATATAACGTATCGGCCTATATAGGAGCATTGACATTCTCTATATCCCAGATCAGTAGCGTATAGTTGTTCCCACCCATATCCAATCTATCTTCTTCATAGGGATATAACGTATCGGCCTATATAGGAGCATTGACATTCTCTATATCCCAGATCAGTAGCGTATAGTTGTTCCCACCCATATTCAATCTATCTTCTTCATAGGGATATAACGTATCGGCCTATATAGGAGCATTGACATTCTCTATATCCCAGCTCAGTAGCGTATAGTTGTTCCCACCCATATTCAATCTATCTTCTTCATAGGGATATAACGTATCGGCCTATATAGGAGCATTGACATTCTCTATATCCCAGCTCAGTAGCGTATAGTTGTTCCCACCCATATTCAATCTATCTTCTTCATAGGGATATAACGTATCGGCCTATATAGGAGCATTGACATTCTCTATATCCCAGATCAGTAGCGTATAGTTGTTCCCACCCATATCCAATCTATCTTCTTCATAGGGATATAACGTATCGGCCTATATAGGAGCATTGACATTCTCTATATCCCAGATCAGTAGCGTATAGTTGTTCCCACCCATATCCAATCTATCTTCTTAATAGGGATATAACGTATCGTCCTATATAGGAGCATTGACATTCTCTATATCCCAGATCAGTAGCGTATAGTTGTTCCCACCCATATCCAATCTATCTTCTTAATAGGGATATAACGTATCGGCCTATATAGGAGCATTGACATTCTCTATATCCCAGATCAGTAGCGTATAGTTGTTCCCACCCATATCCAATCTATCTTCTTCATAGGGATATAACGTATCGGCCTATATAGGAGCATTGACATTCTCTATATCCCAGATCAGTAGCGTATAGTTGTTCCCACCCATATCCAATCTATCTTCTTCATAGGGATATAACGTATCGGCCTATATAGGAGCATTGACATTCTCTATATCCCAGATCAGTAGCGTATAGTTGTTCCCACCCATATTCAATCTATCTTCTTCATAGGGATATAACGTATCGGCCTATATAGGAGCATTGACATTCTCTATATCCCAGCTCAGTAGCGTATAGTTGTTCCCACCCATATTCAATCTATCTTCTTCATAGGGATATAACGTATCGGCCTATATAGGAGCATTGACATTCTCTATATCCCAGCTCAGTAGCGTATAGTTGTTCCCACCCATATTCAATCTATCTTCTTCATAGGGATATAACGTATCGGCCTATATAGGAGCATTGACATTCTCTATATCCCAGATCAGTAGCGTATAGTTGTTCCCACCCATATCCAATCTATCTTCTTCATAGGGTATAACGTATCGGCCTATATAGGAGCATTGACATTCTCTATATCCCAGATCAGTAGCGTATAGTTGTTCCCACCCATATCCAATCTATCTTCTTAATAGGGATATAACGTATCGTCCTATATAGGAGCATTGACATTCTCTATATCCCAGATCAGTAGCGTATAGTTGTTCCCACCCATATCCAATCTATCTTCTTAATAGGGATATAACGTATCGGCCTATATAGGAGCATTGACATTCTCTATATCCCAGATCAGTAGCGTATAGTTGTTCCCACCCATATCCAATCTATCTTCTTCATAGGGATATAACGTATCGGCCTATATAGGAGCATTGACATTCTCTATATCCCAGATCAGTAGCGTATAGTTGTTCCCACCCATATCCAATCTATCTTCTTCATAGGGATATAACGTATCGGCCTATATAGGAGCATTGACATTCTCTATATCCCAGATCAGTAGCGTATAGTTGTTCCCACCCATATCCAATCTATCTTCTTAATAGGGATATAACGTATCGGCCTATATAGGAGCATTGACATTCTCTATATCCCAGATAAGTAGCGTATAGTTGTTCCCACCCATATCCAATCTATCTTCTTCATAGGGATATAACGTATCGGCCTATATAGGAGCATTGACATTCTCTATATCCCAGCTCAGTAGCGTATAGTTGTTCCCACCCATATTCAATCTATCTTCTTCATAGGGATATAACGTATCGGCCTATATAGGAGCATTGACATTCTCTATATCCCAGATCAGTAGCGTATAGTTGTTCCCACCCATATCCAATCTATCTTCTTCATAGGGATATAACGTATCGGCCTATATAGGAGCATTGACATTCTCTATATCCCAGATCAGTAGCGTATAGTTGTTCCCACCCATATCCAATCTATCTTCTTAATAGGGATATAACGTATCGTCCTATATAGGAGCATTGACATTCTCTATATCCCAGATCAGTAGCGTATAGTTGTTCCCACCCATATCCCATCTATCTTCTTAATAGGGATATAACGTATCGGCCTATATAGGAGCATTGACATTCTCTATATCCCAGATCAGTAGCGTATAGTTGTTCCCACCCATATCCAATATATCTTCTTCATAGGGATATAACGTATCGGCCTATATAGGAGCATTGACATTCTCTATATCCCAGATCAGTAGCGTATAGTTGTTCCCACCCATATCCAATCTATCTTCTTCATAGGGATATAACGTATCGGCCTATATAGGAGCATTGACATTCTCTATATCCCAGAACAGTAGCGTATAGTTGTTCCCACCCATATCCAATCTATCTTCTTCATAGGGATATAACGTATCGGCCTATATAGGAGCATTGACATTATCTATATCCCAGATCAGTAGCGTATAGTTGTTCCCACCCATATCCAATCTATCTTCTTCATAGGGATATAACGTATCGGTCTATATAGGAGCATTGACATTCTCTATATCCCAGCTCAGTAGCGTATAGTTGTTCCTACCCTAATCCAATATATCTTCTTCATAGGGATATAACGTATCGGCCTATATAGGAGCATTGACATTCTCTATATCCCAGCTCAGTAGCGTATAGTTGTTCCCACCCATATCCAATCTATCTTCTTCATAGGGATATAACGTATCGGCCTATATAGGAGCATTGACATTCTCTATATCCTAGATCAGTAGCGTATAGTTGTTCCCACCCATATCCAATCTATCTTCTTCATAGGGATATAACGTATCGTCCTATATAGGAGCATTGACATTCTCTATATCCCAGATCAGTAGCGTATAGTTGTTCCCACCCATATCCAATATATCTTCTTCATAGGGATATAACGTATCGGCCTATATAGGAGCATTGACATTCTCTATATCCTAGATCAGTAGCGTATAGTTGTTCCCACCCATATCCAATCTATCTTCTTCATAGGGATATAACGTATCGGCCTATATAGAAGCATTGACATTCTCTATATCCCAGATCAGTAGCGTATAGTTGTTCCCACCCATATCCAATCTATCTTCTTCATAGGGATATAACGTATCGGCCTATATAGGAGCATTGACATTCTCTATATCCTAGATCAGTAGCGTATAGTTGTTCCCACCCATATCCAATCTATCTTCTTCATAGGGATATAACGTATCGGCCTATATAGGAGCATTGACATTCTCTATATCCCAGATCAGTAGCGTATAGTTGTTCCCACCCATATCCAATCTATCTTCTTCATAGGGATATAACGTATCGGCCTATATAGGAGCATTGACATTCTCTATATCCCAGATCAGTAGCGTATAGTTGTTCCCACCCATATTCAATCTATCTTCTTCATAGGGATATAACGTATCGGCCTATATAGGAGCATTGACATTCTCTATATCCCAGCTCAGTAGCGTATAGTTGTTCCCACCCATATTCAATCTATCTTCTTCATAGGGATATAACGTATCGGCCTATATAGGAGCATTGACATTCTCTATATCCCAGCTCAGTAGCGTATAGTTGTTCCCACCCATATTCAATCTATCTTCTTCATAGGGATATAACGTATCGGCCTATATAGGAGCATTGACATTCTCTATATCCCAGATCAGTAGCGTATAGTTGTTCCCACCCATATCCAATCTATCTTCTTCATAGGGTATAACGTATCGGCCTATATAGGAGCATTGACATTCTCTATATCCCAGATCAGTAGCGTATAGTTGTTCCCACCCATATCCAATCTATCTTCTTAATAGGGATATAACGTATCGTCCTATATAGGAGCATTGACATTCTCTATATCCCAGATCAGTAGCGTATAGTTGTTCCCACCCATATCCAATCTATCTTCTTAATAGGGATATAACGTATCGGCCTATATAGGAGCATTGACATTCTCTATATCCCAGATCAGTAGCGTATAGTTGTTCCCACCCATATCCAATCTATCTTCTTCATAGGGATATAACGTATCGGCCTATATAGGAGCATTGACATTCTCTATATCCCAGATCAGTAGCGTATAGTTGTTCCCACCCATATCCAATCTATCTTCTTCATAGGGATATAACGTATCGGCCTATATAGGAGCATTGACATTCTCTATATCCCAGATCAGTAGCGTATAGTTGTTCCCACCCATATCCAATCTATCTTCTTAATAGGGATATAACGTATCGGCCTATATAGGAGCATTGACATTCTCTATATCCCAGATAAGTAGCGTATAGTTGTTCCCACCCATATCCAATCTATCTTCTTCATAGGGATATAACGTATCGGCCTATATAGGAGCATTGACATTCTCTATATCCCAGCTCAGTAGCGTATAGTTGTTCCCACCCATATTCAATCTATCTTCTTCATAGGGATATAACGTATCGGCCTATATAGGAGCATTGACATTCTCTATATCCCAGATCAGTAGCGTATAGTTGTTCCCACCCATATCCAATCTATCTTCTTCATAGGGATATAACGTATCGGCCTATATAGGAGCATTGACATTCTCTATATCCCAGATCAGTAGCGTATAGTTGTTCCCACCCATATCCAATCTATCTTCTTAATAGGGATATAACGTATCGTCCTATATAGGAGCATTGACATTCTCTATATCCCAGATCAGTAGCGTATAGTTGTTCCCACCCATATCCCATCTATCTTCTTAATAGGGATATAACGTATCGGCCTATATAGGAGCATTGACATTCTCTATATCCCAGATCAGTAGCGTATAGTTGTTCCCACCCATATCCAATATATCTTCTTCATAGGGATATAACGTATCGGCCTATATAGGAGCATTGACATTCTCTATATCCCAGATCAGTAGCGTATAGTTGTTCCCACCCATATCCAATCTATCTTCTTCATAGGGATATAACGTATCGGCCTATATAGGAGCATTGACATTCTCTATATCCCAGAACAGTAGCGTATAGTTGTTCCCACCCATATCCAATCTATCTTCTTCATAGGGATATAACGTATCGGCCTATATAGGAGCATTGACATTATCTATATCCCAGATCAGTAGCGTATAGTTGTTCCCACCCATATCCAATCTATCTTCTTCATAGGGATATAACGTATCGGTCTATATAGGAGCATTGACATTCTCTATATCCCAGCTCAGTAGCGTATAGTTGTTCCTACCCTAATCCAATATATCTTCTTCATAGGGATATAACGTATCGGCCTATATAGGAGCATTGACATTCTCTATATCCCAGCTCAGTAGCGTATAGTTGTTCCCACCCATATCCAATCTATCTTCTTCATAGGGATATAACGTATCGGCCTATATAGGAGCATTGACATTCTCTATATCCTAGATCAGTAGCGTATAGTTGTTCCCACCCATATCCAATCTATCTTCTTCATAGGGATATAACGTATCGTCCTATATAGGAGCATTGACATTCTCTATATCCCAGATCAGTAGCGTATAGTTGTTCCCACCCATATCCAATATATCTTCTTCATAGGGATATAACGTATCGGCCTATATAGGAGCATTGACATTCTCTATATCCTAGATCAGTAGCGTATAGTTGTTCCCACCCATATCCAATCTATCTTCTTCATAGGGATATAACGTATCGGCCTATATAGAAGCATTGACATTCTCTATATCCCAGATCAGTAGCGTATAGTTGTTCCCACCCATATCCAATCTATCTTCTTCATAGGGATATAACGTATCGGCCTATATAGGAGCATTGACATTCTCTATATCCTAGATCAGTAGCGTATAGTTGTTCCCACCCATATCCAATCTATCTTCTTCATAGGGATATAACGTATCGGCCTATATAGGAGCATTGACATTCTCTATATCCCAGATCAGTAGCGTATAGTTGTTCCCACCCATATCCAATCTATCTTCTTCATAGGGATATAACGTATCGGCCTATATAGGAGCATTGACATTCTCTATATCGCAGATCAGTAGCGTATAGTTGTTCCCACCCATATCCAATATATCTTCTTCATAGGGATATAACGTATCGGCCTATATAGGAGCATTGACATTCTCTATATCGCAGATCAGTAGCGTATAGTTGTTCCCACCCATATCCAATATATCTTCTTCATAGGGATATAACGTATCGGCCTATATAGGAGCATTGACATTCTCTATATCGCAGATCAGTAGCGTATAGTTGTTCCCACCCATATCCAATATATCTTCTTCATAGGGATATAACGTATCGGCCTATATAGGAGCATTGACATTCTCTATATCCCAGCTCAGTAGCGTATAGTTGTTCCCACCCATATCCAATATATCTTCTTCATAGGGATATAACGTATCGGCCTATATAGGAGCATTGACATTCTCTATATCCCAGATCAGTAGCGTATAGTTGTTCCCACCCATATCCAATCTATCTTCTTCATAGGGATATAACGTATCGTCCTATATAGGAGCATTGACTTTCTCTATATCCCAGATCAGTAGCGTATAGTTGTTCCCACCCATATCCAATATATCTTCTTCATAGGGATATAACGTATCGGCCTATATAGGAGCATTGACATTCTCTATATCCTAGATCAGTAGCGTATAGTTGTTCCCACCCATATCCAATCTATCTTCTTCATAGGGATATAACGTATCGGCCTATATAGGAGCATTGACATTCTCTATATCCCAGATCAGTAGCGTATAGTTGTTCCCACCCATATCCAATCTATCTTCTTCATAGGGATATAACGTATCGGCCTATATAGGAGCATTGACATTCTCTATATCCCAGCTCAGTAGCGTATAGTTGTTCCCACCCATATTCAATCTATCTTCTTCATAGGGATATAACGTATCGGCCTATATAGGAGCATTGACATTCTCTATATCCCAGATCAGTAGCGTATAGTTGTTCCCACCCATATCCAATCTATCTTCTTCATAGGGATATAACGTATCGGCCTATATAGGAGCATTGACATTCTCTATATCCCAGCTCAGTAGCGTATAGTTGTTCCCACCCATATCCAATCTATCTTCTTCATAGGGATATAACGTATCGGCCTATATAGGAGCATTGACATTCTCTATATCCCAGATCAGTAGCGTATAGTTGTTCCTACCCATATCCAATATATCTTGTTTATTATACTTCATGGCCTATTATATACTATTTATATTGACGAATAGATTATAGAAAAACAAAATCATGTTTTGTAACAATAAAGATATTTGGAAAAAACACTTGCAATATATAAAAATTGCCCAGGACTATTTCTACCACTTTATTAAAATTACGTTAAACTATTGAAGTAAATAGGCTTCTCCTTTAGTAAGCAGTAAATAGGCTACTCCTTTAGTAGCTAGTAAATAGGCTACTCCTTTAGTAACCAGTAAATAGGCTACTCCTTTAGTATCCAGTAAATAGGCTACTCCTTTAGTAGCCAGTAAATAGGCTACTCCTTTAGTAGCCAGTAAATAGGCTACTCCTTTAGTAGCCAGTAAATAGGCTACTCCTTTAGTAGCCAGTAAATAGGCTACTCCTTTAGTAGCCAGTAAATAGGCTACTCCTTTAGTAGCCAGTAAATAGGCTACACCTTTAGTAGCCAGTAAATATGCTACTCCTTCAGTAGCCAGTAAATAGGCTACTCCTTTAGTAGCCAGTAAATAGGCTACTCCTTTAGTAACCAGTAAATAGGCTACTCCTTTAGTAGCCAGTAAATATGCTACTCCTTTAGTAGCCAGTAAATAGGCTACTCCTTTAGTAACCAGTAAATATGCTACTCCTTTAGTAACCAGTAAATAGGCTACTCCTTTAGTAGCCAGTAAATAGGCTACACCTTTAGTAGCCAGTAAATATGCTACTCCTTTAGTAACCAGTAAATAGGCTACTCCTTTAGTAGCCAGTAAATAGGCTACACCTTTAGTAGCCAGTAAATATGCTACTCCTTTAGTAGCCAGTAAATATTCTACTCCTTTAGTAGCCAGTAAATAGGCTACTCCTTTAGTAGCCAGTAAATAGGCTACTCCTTTAGTAACCAGTAAATAGGCTACACCTTTAGTAGCCAGTAAATATGCTACTCCTTTAGTAGCCAGTAAATATGCTACTCCTTTAGTAGCCAGTAAATATGCTACTCCTTTAGTAACCAGTAAATAGGCTACACCTTTAGTAGCCAGTAAATATGCTACTCCTTTAGTAGCCAGTAAATAGGCTACACCTTTAGTAGCCAGTAAATATGCTACTCCTTTAGTAGCCAGTAAATATGCTACTCCTTTAGTAGCCAGTAAATAGGCTACTCCTTTAGTAGCCAGTAAATAGGCTACTCCTTTAGTAGCCAGTAAATAGGCTACACCTTTAGTAGCCAGTAAATATGCTACTCCTTTAGTAACCAGTAAATAGGCTACTCCTTTAGTAGCCAGTAAATATGCTACTCCTTTAGTAGCCAGTAAATAGGCTACTCCTTTAGTAGCCAGTAAATATGCTACTCCTTTAGTAACCAGTAAATAGGCTACTCCTTTAGTAACCAGTAAATAGGCTACTCCTTTAGTAGCCAGTAAATAGGCTACACCTTTAGTAGCCAGTAAATATGCTACTCCTTTAGTAGCCAGTAAATAGGCTACTCCTTTAGTAACCAGTAAATATGCTACTCCTTTAGTAACCAGTAAATAGGCTACTCCTTTAGTAGCCAGTAAATAGGCTACACCTTTAGTAGCCAGTAAATATGCTACTCCTTTAGTAGCCAGTAAATATGCTACTCCTTTAGTAGCCAGTAAATAGGCTACTCCTTTAGTAGCCAGTAAATAGGCTACTCCTTTAGTAACCAGTAAATAGGCTACTCCTTTAGTAGCCAGTAAATATGCTACTCCTTTAGTAGCCAGTAAATAGGCTACTCCTTTAGTAACCAGTAAATAGGCTACTCCTTTAGTAGCCAGTAAATATGCTACTCCTTTAGTAGCCAGTAAATAGGCTACTCCTTTAGTAACCAGTAAATAGGCTACTCCTTTAGTAGCCAGTAAATATGCTACTCCTTTAGTAGCCAGTAAATAGGCTACACCTTTAGTAGCCAGTAAATATGCTACTCCTTTAGTAGCCAGTAAATAGGCTACTCCTTTAGTAGCCAGTAAATAGGCTACTCCTTTAGTAACCAGTAAATAGGCTACTCCTTTAGTATCCAGTAAATAGGCTACTCCTTTAGTAGCCAGTAAATAGGCTACTCCTTTAGTAGCCAGTAAATAGGCTACTCCTTTAGTAGCCAGTAAATAGGCTACTCCTTTAGTAGCCAGTAAATAGGCTACTCCTTTAGTAGCCAGTAAATAGGCTACTCCTTTAGTAGCCAGTAAATAGGCTACTCCTTTAGTAGCCAGTAAATAGGCTACTCCTTTAGTAGCCAGTAAATAGGCTACTCCTTTAGTAGCCAGTAAATATGCTACTCCTTTAGTAGCCAGTAAATAGGCTACTCCTTTAGGAGTCTCTTAAGAGAAAAGGTTTACGCCAAAGACTTCCAGTTGATGTCGCACACTAACAGTTCTATATACTAGCTTGTGGCTCCTTACAGCCTTCATCCACTGTTGCGGCGATTCTCTCATGGATATAGGCCGTATCTAGTTTATTTCCATTTAGTCGCTCTTTACAAGATTTATTTCACAAATATGCGACCTTCGCCGGACGAGATTTTTTTGTAGTTGTAATCATCATCAAACGAAGCTACGCACATGAAGGCTTTTACTGACACCGTACACGTCTCGTAGGGAGGATAAAAAGGGAGGTTTGATCAAATCCTCAAGATAGACTGAAAGCGTTTAAATAATAACTCTGTTGGCTGACTGTTCAAAAGGGAAAAGTTATTTGTATCAAATCACTTGACTGTTTTAGCGAAAAGATGAAACAATATTGTTTGTATTAAGTAAATGTGTCGTTATTAAATATAGAGAAGGTAATACAACATTAGCCATTGAAACACAAATTGTTTATGTGAAATTAACTAACAAAAGAGGTACTTAAAGTAATATAAACATAGCCACTTAACCTAACATTGTGCTACCCCAGTCCTGACTGGCGTATTTCTTCTTTTCACTAAATTAGTTAAAGAGATTAATCAAATTACTTCCCTTAAGCCTACGGGGTTTTTATCTTAACACTTAAGTGATTCTATAATCTGCCGGAAGGAATTTGACCGAATCTCTATTTTACTCACCTCACCGCGTCACACTCATATTTATAACAAATCAACTTATTTTACGTCAAAACTATCTTGATGTTATATTTTTTTAATTTGTTTATAATTAATAAAACTGTTTAATTTTTGTAAAAGTACTGGACAGTTAAAATATAAATTTAGCTGTCGAAAGTTCAAAAAGGGATTTGATAATCCTTCTGGGGAGAAGTTAAACACCAAAACCCCTTCGCCGCCCTCCTAATTCTCACAACAGTCTATTGTTTCGTCAACGTTTGCAATTGAAAGAAAAATTATTTTGTAAAGCGCAAGTTGACATAAGTAAACTCCTGAACACGTGAGCGATGATTGTTCCCCACTGAATAGTATTATAGGGTGAAATGTCGTTCGTAAAAGCGGATACAAGCAACGGCGGTCCTTACAATTAGGTTTAGCTGATGAGAATCAATGGTTTAGTGTAATGTAATTTTTTTCTGTAAACAAATAATTTATTTATTATTTTGGTAACATTTATTTACATTTTGTTTTATCCTAGAGGAATAAGTCCTGATGTTGAAGGGGTGTTGCCATATTAGTAATGGCGTTTAAGGTTTTATATCGTGTTTGTGAAACTTTATGATTTGGCTTCCAGTAAGGCCTGCGTTTGGAAATAAGTGCAACAAGTAATTGTAATTCTTTGCCTGATAACTACTCGCGCTTGTACAGATGTAATTTAGTGTCCCGATGTTGGTACTGTTTGATACGGTTGAACATTTACCACCAAACTGTACTTACGAACTGATGTTGGTAAATTTTTTCTCCAGATGTTGGTAATACAGGTGGTTATACGGAGGCAGTTAGGTAAAGTGGCCGCACATTGGGATTAGTTGATTAGCCGGGGGGGAAGTAATTATTGCAGGCTAGGTAAATGGTCTAACTAACCTTTATAGAGTTCCCATGGTTATGAAAACATTCACTGCTGAAACAAATCTGACTTCTGAACTCTGTAGCTTCTGATGAGAGCAGAGACCGGGGCTCGCTGCTGATGAGAGCAGAGACGGGGGCTCGCTTCTGATTAAGGCGATAAGCTCTGTTATTCGTTGCAGGCGAATCATCTACTAAGGTAAATGACGCGCGCCCGTTCACACACGCGCATATAGAAGTATGTTTGTTTGTAGAGTAATGTTTAGGCTATATATTATAGCACAATCTTTTTTCACTGTAATTTTTATATATTCAATTACATTCCTAATGAAGAATAATGTTAACTTTTTTCAATTTAGTTTTGTAGCTTAGATTCTTCTTTTTTTGGAATAATATACACAACACTATTCTTCATTTGGCGGTAGCGTATTGAAGTATCATTGTTTTGTTATTTTAAAATCAAGTGTAAGTTCAATCTTAGAGCATCTAATTAAATCTCAGCTAATCAGTGTTCTAGAGTATCAAATTCAAATTCAGTTATCAATGTTTTAGAGTATCAAAATCAAATTGAAAATCAGAGCAATAGTTTTTCTTTTTAGAACAACTATTTATTAATTTATTCCAATTTATTAAAAAAAAGTTTCCTCATTGGTTTAAATGGCTTTATTTTTATTCATTCACTATATTTTTCTAAACAAGTTCATTTATACAATGATTTATTATTTCTAAAGATTGTGATATTTTACTGCCCTGCATGGTTACAAGAGGTTTCCGAAACGTGTCAAAAACCGAGGTTATGGTTGCTTAGGCTACTTAAAATAAGCTTATCAAAAATAATAAGGTGCACCAATTAATTTTTTTCCTTATCTCATTTGTTTTCCTATTTTCTCAGAGTCCATTATGTTCTCACCTATTTATTCTATTTTATTTTTAATGCTATTGTCGTTTTGTTTTTATCTTAATATTTTATTTACAGTTTATGTTGCTTTTAAAGTTGTTTACATTTATTTGTTAATGTAAATTTATTTCTTGTTAAAAAAAACCTTTTACTATGTAATTTTTTTCCGTTCAATAATTTTTTTGCTTTTAAATTTCTTCTTGCCTCCTAAAACTTTTACAGTTTGTTTACAGAATGATGCATACTTAGTTTAGGTGTGTTCTTATTATTTTCTGCCTTTTTGTTTTTATTTTTTAAAATATTGTACAAAATGAAAGTTTTTCTTCGTTTCGCCCATTTGTTTTCGATTCCATGTTTTGGTAATAATGCCTCTACATTCGTTGTTTCCTCACGTAGACGTATATGTTATAATTTTTTTCACCCGTAACAACTTTTATTTAGATTCGCACATTTTTGTAGGGAGCTTTAGAAACATTTTGGAGAATCAGATATGTTTGAGGTTATTTGTAAGAAACTCCAACAGAAACGTTATATCCAAAACCTTCTGGTTATTGTAAAGAGTGATTGAAGGAGGTACAGTCATTTCTACGGCGCCTTCTTATGTGCGAGAGTATTGTTTGAAGCTAATATAAGAAGTTATTATTTCATAATAATTAAATAAAACGCAAATAAATATACATTTTAAAATGATATAATTTATCTATAAAAACTCTCGCCTTGAGAAAGATTATGGCAGTCTTCTTGTAGTTTTAAGGGGTGCAGTCAGTAACACTAACTTCGTTTAGGAAGGTCTGGTAAGGATTGTAAACATGTGTAGGATTAAGGTAGAAACCCTTAGTCTTTGGTACGGGCTCTTCAGTGGACGATTGTGCACCTGAAGTTGACGTACCCTTCACAACCCATTGAAAGAAAAACCATAAGAAAATCAGAGTAGAAATAGGTGGGATATAGAATTTACCTAGTGATCCCTAGGTCACTGCTCGGGGGGAGTTGAATAACGTTCATAACAGATATGATCCAGGAAATTTTAAGGTGTGGTAAGAAACGATGGAGGGGCATTTTTACATTATAGAGATATATTTAAGAAAATATGATACTAGCCTTCTTTTTAGTAATTTTGGTTCAAGTAAATAAGCTAAAAGAGGTGTCTATATCTATCTAGGAAAACTAGAATATTTGTAGCTAATTTATGGCTCTGTTTTTATTAGACTGCAATTAATAATGGACCTAACTAATTAAAACATATTTAAGCAATGCCATTTAAATAGAGAAAATAATTGTTATTAGGTAATTGAGGTTATGAGAAATTAATTAAATCATTTCGAGCCGCTGTTAAAACGCATTAAAAACAAATAAGCACGCATAAATGTCGTAGTGCTGTTTACACACCTATCCGGTTGCGTAGTGCTTGTTTATTCCGCCACGGTGCCGCATTTTGTCGGCTAAACACGCCACGCCGTCACATTTTGCATCTCTAAGCAAATCCGTTAATTGACTGCGGCAACACCTTTTCTTAATTTATATAGCTCGGGCTGGCATAACAACAAGTGAAATTTGCTCAAGTATGGACCGTCTACTTGGAGGCAGGTACAGGACACGACGCTGGATGCTGGACAAGACGTCTTCAGTGGCTTGTGTGACCCGCAACGTGATCGGAGTTTCTCTCCTTTCTCATTACCGGCGATCGCGTCGGTTTAAACAATGCGAACGCACCGTGAGAAATGCGTTTACTTTTATTGTTTTCGTGCGTTTACAAAATGTTCAACAGATGTCGCGCTTTCTACTTTAAACACTTTTTCCACCTTTGACGAAAAAGGAGTTTAGTCGTCTCTACTACTTTACACAATAAACTAACGCTGAATATCAGATAAACGATATTGTAATAAACTTGGATTGTAAACGTCGCTCCTGTGAGGTGTAGGCGAAAACTAACAATAAAAGTTTGTATTGTCAGTAGCCAGTCAACAATCTGCTCGATACTATATCGTCAGCTACTCGTGGTAAGTGACCGTTGCATAGTGTCACTTTGGGAATATTGGTTGGCCAGTGACGTCATCTAGTTCTATCCTATCCTGTTACATCTTCCAGAGGGAATGTTACTAACTGAATTTGTTCATGAATATAATATCTAAAAAATAGTACGCACTCTGAGATAGATGTAACTATAATAAAACACACATAAATATATCCTAAAAGATAATATCTAGCGAAAAGTTATAAAAAATTAGAAAGTCAATTAGAAAACAATATATCCTTACCTAAAGATAATATTTTATGATAAATGTTTTTAAAATAGAGTGTAAACATTATTGTAAAGTTTTATGTAACAGAAACCTTGAGAGAATTTGTTCGAATCCGGTGGCGGTAACTTATAACACTTTGCAACAACGAATGAAAATAAAAAAGTTCATAGAATGTACTATAAAATAAGGAAAGTTCATTTTGGAGAAGAAAATCTAAGAAATACAACAGGATCATTTTTTTCTGGAAAACAATAAAACTACAAAAACATTAGCTTAGTTTGTGAAACATCTATACATTATAAGGAAGACCAAGATAATAATTTGTTTCTCATTTTACCATTGTACGTTATATTTTCAATCTCTATAATTTGTAGGTTAGAATATCTCTAGTTATATTCACTAATGATGGTGACTTTAACGCGCATTAGAAAATGATTTTTTATTGCGTTTTGATATTCAATAATCACAACTAAATTATTGAAATGCACAGTTGACTCTTCACTTTATTGAGGGTTATGCATAACAATGGCCGAATTAAAAGTAACCAATACATGTATTGCTATGTCAGAAGCGTAACATTTCCCCTAACATAAAAGTCATACATTCACGTATAAGTGCATTCTAATCGAATGAATTCTATATACTTTTCTAATGTACCCCTAGTAGGGCCTTATCTTTCCGTTGCGCCAATAAACCTGACCAGGTTGCTTTCGTCATCGGCCGTGTTTACGCGATTTATTTACCCGCTGACGGAGTGTACACGGCTCACGATTTGTTAAAGAATGCGATTTCTCCCGCCATATACTGCAATTGTTACAAGAACGGAGTCTTGCCGCTGAAAGTGATAATAATCAGTCCCCGGCGAGATTAGCAAAGGATAAAACAATTGGTTGGACTTATCATGGCACCGAAGACATCTTTATGCCTCGTCCCGTTCGATTACCCATCTCGATACTTTCTCGCGTTGATGAAATATTTGCAGACAAGCGATGGCGATACTAGAGATCAATCGAGGATGATTGTTTTGAGTAATAAATTGTGTTCGGGCCAATAAATCCAGACAACTTTCCGATGTTATGTTGAAAATAATGAGTGAGATGTGTTCTAGTGAGCGTTAAATTCTTTCAAAGTAATTATTCTGGATTCAATTTTTTTTTTATTAATTAATATTCAATGAATATTTGTAAATAGGTTCATTTGCATAGGACAGGAGCTGTTATTTACAAATATAAAACGTGTGTGTTTTATTTATTATAAACGTTAACAAAAAAGTAAATAATAATAAAAATTAGTAGATTATTTTTAAACACTTTGTTTAATACCATATTTATATTTCTTTGCATAAAATCTCAGAGTATAATAAAATAAATTCGATTTATGTTAATTTTATAAATCTAACTACAAAATAACAAAATAAAATAGAAAGTTTTGTAACATGACCTTTACTAAGTCTATGTAGTGGGGCAACGACTAAGCCCATAACGATTCCTTCATTCTATTTAAATTTCATCCCTATCCGTAACTCTTATTATAACGGGGTCTGTAGTGAGAAGGTGAAGCAAACTTTCCTTTGTGACCCACTATTATGCTATCTACCACTTGCCACCCATCTACCAGGCCAGATAACTTTATTATCTCTTATTAAGTCTTACTTTAGCCACTTAATTTTTTCACCTTTTTTGAGAGCAAGCACAATTTAGGTAAGCGACCCTGACCCCAATTTGCCCCTATGTACAGTATTAAATTAAGGTATCGTTATAGACTTTCTTTAGCTATAATTATTTCTATCCACCCCTCCTTGTTATCCTTCTTCTTGGGAGGGGGTGAATGGGTAGACACGACCTAACCCCCCCCCCCCCGATAATGAGTAGGTCTACTTTGGACACATGAACCTGCATCGGTGAAGTCCTTACACCCTTATAAGGATATATTTATATAATTTACCTATAAAGGTAAACGGGTAGGTAAAGGGGTTTATTTTCCTATTTTAATCCTACCACGGTTTTCCTCGTCCTCGATGGAAATAGCAGTCACATCGATTTAAAATCATAGAGAAATCCCTATAATGCGGTATAGCACATACGCACGCACTCACTCAAGCACGCACGCACGCACACACGCACGCACACACACACACGCACACGCACGCACACTATACGCACACACACACACACACACACACACACACATACACACACACACACACACACACACACACACACACACACACACACACACACACACATATATATATATATATATATATATATATATATATATATATATATATATATATAATATAAACACTAATATATATCTCAAGCATTTAACATAATTGTAATATAATGAGATTTGACTGACTAGGAACGGATATTATATCGAATTAAATTAAATAATCCGGGGAAACTGGAGATAAGTTGTCAAGTAGGGTTAGCTTCAGTACATTTCTATCTACAGGTGTTTAGATGAAGAAAAAGTCGCAACTGACATCTACGCCGTATATTACACAATGACACATCTAATGCAACATCATCACAGCCCGGTATCGCTGCGCTGAAGTAAAGGTGACCCCGGGTCTACTCAGAACACATGACTCATCCGTCGGACTGGTCCTGTTGCCAAGTTTTTAATTGTTGCTTGCGTTTCGTCACTTGTACACGGAACTGGGACGTACTTTAGGTATGCGATCATTTCCTTTTGGCGATTTCTCACACCACCTAGTCCGCGGGCGGTCTTAATCAACGGCTATTGTGCGGGAGGCCGAGAGACGTGCGACAGTATTGTAACTATCGTTGCGTGCACGCACCGCTGTGTCCGTGGTTAGGTAATACCAGTGTGTACAAAACGTCGCATTGTTGGATTTTAAGGTTTTCTCTATAAAATTACTTTCTTTCTTACATTTCCCAGAATTAGACACCGCTTCTCTGTATATATAAACTCATACATAAGAACTAACAAGCTAAACCCTTAAACACTCCTTTAATCATTTAATAAATATAATTATGACATTATTAAAAAAGAAAACTATTCCAACCCCAATATCTTTAGTTAGGTATTGTGACGGGAATTATAAAGGTCTCGGTTTAATGTATTTGGAATACAAAAGAAAAATCCCCGGGGGAGAAATAGAGTTCTGAAAGTCGTGGTAACTCGTGGTAACTCGCCATTACTAATTAATCACAGAATATACCTTGTATGAGGTGAAAAATGACATGAAATCGTAGGTTCGAGGGGAGTAAATAAGCTAATAACGGGAGTAAATAAATCTGGGAGACGTATGAAGCCATGGAAACTATTGGAAATGAAGTAGATCGAAGTTTGAGGAAAGGGAAACATCATGATCACGCACGAACACACACACACAGACACACGCACGCACACAAACATACACACACACACACACAGCGAGACCTATATTACAGTGTTCTCCTATTAGGATTTAGGGCATTAGAAGACTCTGTGTAAGGTACATACAGACCTACAAGACTTTC
This sequence comes from Prosapia bicincta, assembly GCA_036971475.1. Taxonomy (NCBI): domain Eukaryota; kingdom Metazoa; phylum Arthropoda; class Insecta; order Hemiptera; family Cercopidae; genus Prosapia; species Prosapia bicincta. The sequence goes on along the minus strand of JBAIZL010000007.1, from coordinate 4,205,825 downwards.
AATCTAAATTGTTAGTGATAGGTGAATTAGTCAATTTATAATATTATTGCGATTAGATTATAAATACAATCTTTGTCTCTTCTCGCCCGTGTAATTATATTCCCTAAACCCGTTTCTTAGATCTCACGTGTCTGCCTTCGCTACTTCATCACCCGCTTGCATTCAGCCCCAAAATTCTACGTGTGCAACGTAACCGCATTTATATATCTATATTTTTTAATTTCCTCTCAAGGTTTCACCTCACCACAAATCCCTATCTCACATAAACACTTCCTGATCTACAACTGTTAAACTCATTCTCCACTGGGAACCACGAAATCAGTCTTCGGTAACGGATCCTGTTATTAATCACGGCATGTGAGTTTTGGTGCGTAAATTGAATCAAGGAGTCAATTATTTGCATTGTTCCGTAATAACAGACATCAGGTTTCCTTCGGGAAATTTAAACACCGCGCAAGAAACAGTATCCTAGAAACACCTGATCTTTTTTTTATTATACTTTCAAGATGTTTTAAACATAGTCAAACTAAATGGTTCACTTTAAAAGTAATTTTATCAGTTTTTCTAACGACAACGTATTTCTTTAAATAGACAACCTTCTATTAAGATGATGTAAGAGCGGGAAATTTGAACACCGGGCAAGAAACAACACCATAGTAGCAGCAGATCTTTTCATAATACAGTACTTGTTTTTAAATCAAGAGTTTTTAAAACGCCAAAGTAAACTGTTTACTTTACAACTAATTTCATCTGTTTTGTTTTCAGATGAAAACTCATCTGTTTGCATAGACAGCCAATTAATAAATTGATGTAGTAGCTATGACACTAGCCTACTAACTATTGAGGTCAGTAGCGTCAAAATAGGGAACCACCAAAGAACTCTTTCAGGGTTTCGGTAGGGTAAAGTCAAGAAGCGTGTTTTAAATTATAGGCAACTATAGATCTAACTTGATACGACATCATCCACTTAGTAACCGTGTGTCTGACCTCTCTAACGCTGTTCACTCTGTGAGTATCATCCAGTGCCCTATAAAGTGTAAAAGTCGTACATAAACGTGCAGCGTATGGCGTAAGCGGGCTGGGGTCTTGAGATCTGACGGATGCTAGCAGGATTTGGGATAAAGTAAACTAAATGTAGGGTGATCTGATGTCTTTTAAGTTGTGGCCCAATTGGGCCCTGATGGTTGCTTGGAGATATGGCAGAATTTTGCTGAATGTAACTTGGCTATATTTCGTGTCAAAATAAGGCGATTCTTCGATTCATGAGCGGAAGTGATACGTCGTATCTGCGTGTAGATGTCAGGTGTAGAGCCTACTCCAGAAGAGAAGGCGTTTGCGACGTAAGATCTTGGGGTTAGCGAACATTTGAAGCTGGTTCACCACTAACCCCGCTGATCTCTATAGCATTGGAGTGAATAAAATGAAAGTATTCAATGCTGTTGCTGAATAACGAAAAGGGAAAGACTTCAAGAAAACAAGAATAATTGTATAAAATTACATTACAAGATGTACATATTTCATTGCATAGAGAAACATATTGGTTTATTTAAATACAATTGAAAGAACCCGTCCAACACGGTCGGCCAATAAATAGGGAAATTATCAGCGAAAAGTCTCGCATTAAATGGCTAATTAACGCCTGTTGGAATACATTAGCTGTACAGCGCATGAACATGTGGCATTATTGTGCTTATAGGGAAATAGTTGTGATCAAATAACAACACCTAGATGGGATAAGCATCTTCAGATGTTGTGATAAGCGATATGTACAGTCCGTGCATTGTTAACATAGTCTATTAGACGCCTGTTTTGTACAATAGCTTCACCCTAAGACGCATAGATTCAACATTCCTTCTTTAATCAAAGACTCTTATATCAACAAGTTATTTGAAGTTATCAAAGCACACTAGAATGATGATGTTAACAATTATTCTAGTTAGTCGAATGGAGATTATTTAGATAAAGTTGCAAATCGTCGTCAGGGTATAACATATGAACGAATATTGGAAATGTAGGCCTAAATCTCTTTCTCTCTCTTGCTTTTTCTCTCTGTATCTATACGTCCTTTCTCAGTATCTCTATCTATTTATTAACTTTCTACCTTTATCTCTCTCTCTAAATCTGTTTTACTTTGCCTATACTTCTTTCTTTCTCTATTCTGTCTATAAGTCTGTATTTCTCTCTCTTCTACTCTCTCTATGTCTCTCCATTTTTCTTTGTATTCCCCCCTTCTCTTTCTATTTTTGTATTTGTACTCATCTCTCTCAGTGTTTATCCATGTCTTTTTATATGTCTGTTCCTCTTCTTTTTTATGTCTTTCCAGTATAATTTTGTGTCTTTCATTTTCTCTCACTTTTTCTTTGTATCTCTTACTAAAACTCTCTCTTTCTCTCTCTCTCCCTCTCCCTCTCTCTGTTTCTGTCTCCTCTCTCTCTCTTTTTTATTTGGAATCTGTCTCTTGCTAATCATTCCTACATGTATGTTTTGTTCTGACCTAATTTTCTTCATTTATCGCTCTTTCTCTCTCATTCTCTTTCTTTTCTATCTCTTTTTCTCTTTCTGTTCCTCTCTCTTTTTCTGTCTGTGTGTCTCTCTTCCTTGTTATCTTTTTCGGTTTCTGTATCCTATGTCTTTGTATGTGTGTAGCCTCTATATTTATAGACAACACTGCAGAAGATTTTATCTGCGTTGTTAGCCAGATAACCTTCACTTCAAACGAATATTGAAAATTCCTCACCCCCTCTCTTCTTCACCTCATTCTCTGACACTCTCCTCATACACATGTTTTCTTACCCAAATGCGTTGTATTTTATTTCAACCTTTTAATTTCTTTTAAGCTTTACCAACGAATAAAGAAAATAACTCTTTACACCTCATCTATCACAAGAAAAATATCACCACAGATAAAGTAGTTACTTTGAAACAATTTCAAAGCGAATCCTCGTAAAGCATGATTAGTTATTGGAGCATCGACATTATTAAATGACCAGACCCTTCCCACGACTATTACAGATGGTATCGAATCCAATTTATAGATGGCAGCAGCGTCGCTACCAGTATTGCAGCGTGTACCGGAAGTTATTGCAGTTTGGTAGAATTATTGACTACAAGCCCTCGCGTTTACTCCAGTATTTCGATGGGTATCATTCTTTACGAGATCTTGGACGGTCGTGACCCGAACACTTGTTCTTGTTACTGGCAACCAATTTAAAGGAGCTGCGAGCTTAGACTAGTTGCTGGAGCATGTCCTAGAGCTTCCGATGTAGGTTAAAGTTAACACTGCCGCTTCAATAAAATCACATGTAACTAATTAACTTATTATGTCTTAATCCAATGTTCGAGATTTTCTGTTTACGACTATGTGTTTCTTATTGGTTTGTTATCAAAGTCGCAGTGACGGGGTCAACCTCTCCCATTTGTAAGAGTATTATAAATTTATTTTTGTTATTTTTATTATTATACAAAAATTATTTCTAATTCGAAGTTTTTAAATAATTTGATATAGCCAAATTTCAACTCGGGTAAGGAACGTAGGTGGTACGTAGAAAGGCTTTATATAGGTAAAACAAGTTGACAGGAAACTTGGTTATTAGATAGGCGAAAAACAATGTCTGTAGAGACTTCAATGCTTTTACCTGAATTTAGTGATAGTTTCATGTGTGAGAAATAACGCCTGATTGGCGTTTAAAAGGACTTACTTTTGTTTGTGTTAGTGACAGAATTGTTGTAACACAGGATGAAGATTTTAACGAAGGTTCAATAGAGTTTTGTAGATTCAGTAGTAGATTCTTTGTAAATTGGTAGTTAACAAAAATTAAATTGAAAGTAGTTTTGAGATGTTATGGCTCGCACGATTTTAACCTCACATTCTACCTTGTTGACATTCTGTGTACTTGAAATTAATAGGCGTTGAGTACACTTTAAATTTAAAATATTAAAAATTTAATTTATTTATTTTGTCATATTGCGTATAACGGAGTAAAAAACAATTTAATGTATACATTCTTCCTTTGGGGTGTGAATAAGATCCCAGTCTTTGCGGAATGTCACCCCTCATTGCGATTTTCTTCTTATCGTTTCCAAATCTAATACATTGCACAGAAACTCTAGTAACAGAACTCAACAAGGCCCTGCAATGGGAAGTAATGATCTTTTCTTAAATCACTGATTAAAATGAATTAATAACTAGATTTAATCCCTAATGCATTTATAATCGTAGCCTATATGCGTTATAATACGCATATATATAGTGATATGTTTTCTTGTAATATAGTTCATAAATTAAAAATATTTCAAAAACAAGAATAAATATATTCATTAAAAGTATTCTTGTTTTTGAAATATTTTAAATTTATTATATATATATATATATATATATATATATATATATATATATATATATATATATATCGCAATATGTATTCTTGTGTATTAATAAAGAACATAAGTCAAAATACAAGTTTATAATTCTTGTATTTGTATTTTGACTTATGTTCTTTATATATATATATATATATATATATATATATGTGTGTGTGTGTGTGTGTGTGTGTGTGTGTGTTGTTATAATCATATATGTGTTATACTATCTCTGTTTGTAATTAATTCTGTAATCTACTTGTTACAATCCTATCTGTGTTTTAATCCTATCTTTATTTATAATCTCGTATGTGTTACATTTCTTGGAGCGTTAAACGATCTGTGCTTATAATCCTACCTGTGTTTATAATCTGATATGATGTTAATCCGGTTTTTAGAATCCCATATGTTTTTAATCCTGTATCTGTTACAATGCTATCTGTAATCCTATATGCGTTTAATCCTGTTTTATAATACTATATGTGCTTACAATTCTATGTGTTTATAAACTTATCTGTGTTTTTAACCTTATCTGTGATTATATTCTTATATTTCTTATAACATGATATGTGTTATAATACATATTTTGTGAGCATTATCTTTGTGTGATATAATCCTATATGTGCTATAATCCTGTATGTGCTATAATCCTATATGTGTTATAATCCTATATACGTCATACTATCTGTGATTATATCACTTGTCTTGAACTGTCAGTGTTTATAATCCTATATATGTTTTGATCTTATCTTTGTTAATAATGCTTTATGTTAGAATTCTATATGGGTTAGTTTACTTGTGCCTATAATCCTATATGTCTTATATTGCTATATGTGATATACCATCTGTGTTTATAGTCCTCATTCAAAAATGATAATAGGAAGTGACTGAAATCAGAAAAAAAATATTAACAAAATTTAACAAGTAAATAGATATTCAAAAATTACCGCAGAAAAAATATTACTCACGGACTTATTATTTTAACCGATAATATAAAAAAATATTAATTTTAAAACATTGGTAAAATAGACTACTAATAAAAATTTCCATTCAATTTTCGATTTACAAACAAACGGAAGTTGACGAAGCGAAATCATATTTTATACAGATTTATGAATTCTTAGACCGATCTTTTGCCATGCGAGTCCTTGGAAATACAAGAGCTTCGAACAGGCAATTATTTCCTTTTTACTTTTTCTTCCAATTCCGCTTTTTAATTAAAGCACCACATTAAGAGGGTTGTTGGATTCAACTGGGAAATACTTACCAAAGCATTTGCCCCTCTATGACTATGTTTGTTCAGAAATATGAATTAAAGAGAAATAATTCCCAAGGTTTCAAATGTTTCAATTTTTATGTTCAAAGGCTTTGATCCTTGAATACAATCTTATAAGGTCATTCAAGTAAAAAATATTTTCTCTGAATTCAAACGTTACCATTACATGATTTAACTCGGTTCATAAATTTTATTTTCATTCCAGAAACATTAATTTTAATATAAAGCAAAATTAAAAATATTTAAGAAAAATATATTTAATATAATAATTTATTTAATTTTTGTGTCGAAGAATCAAAAACGTTTTGTACTGTTTAACATATTGTGTCAACGTAGAAGGACCAAAAAGTTGCCCTTTGAGCGAATAATTTATTGAATGTTAAGCAAGAAAGGCCTCCAGTAGCGCGCTAAAGGACCCACGACCTTTCGTGACCTGTATGGCACGATACCTGTGTAGCATCAGGAAGTCAAGTTGGGCCTTTTGCAAATACTTGCTTAATAATTTTGATAGTATCTAAAGCATTCGTGTAGCGACGAGCCTATTGGCATGCTAATCCTCGCCACATGCATCTTCGACTATCCGTTCATCTGTAACAAGCAGCTGAGTCCGTAAATTAGGCTATTCTATAGAATGCTTGTAAATAGTAACGCATGCTTTTAGTTATTCATATTCTAAAAGTACAAACGTTACATTTTAAACTTTAATATATTTTTAATCCTAGTGTTTTTAATATGTAATTATAAAACTGGGAACTTTAATGCTCAGAATAATAAGCAAGCAATAATAACCGCCAATTTTTAGTTCTATGCAAGGAGACATTAATGCGTCGTCAGAACACGTCTTTTGAAGTAACTTATATGCTCTTGTAACTTAAAGGGGTAGTTTCCTTAGTTTTCTTGTGTTATTGCTGTCTTAACTTTAGTTTGGAGATTTTTGTTATAACAAAAAATATTTTTAAATTTGAATTATTATCATTTAATGTTATGTTACCTCCCATGTCATTATTACCCCAACAAGCGCAATACAGATGTTTCAACTGTAGGTTTGTTAGGCCACAATCGGCTGAAAGATCCAGTCAAAAATTGGGTTTGGGAGAAACCTTGAGGTTGTACTTTGTGTTGAGTAAACCAAAACTCTTGTCGAGGCCACTATAGAAACTTTAGCAGCTCCACATGGGGCTATAGTTCGTATGAACCTAAGGAAGGTTTGGGTATGGTTGTAGAACGGTGAGTAGAGGTGTTGTGAGTATTGGGTGTTACAGTTTTAGCCGGCTGACTCTTCTTTCTTTTTGTAGTCTTAAGTTGAACCGTTATGAGTAGTATCGCCTATTGAGGATGGGAAATGGTCGTGAATATTGGTTGTGTTAAGGTAATGATGCAAAATCCTATGAACAGGATTTGGGGAATGACGTCTTTATATATTTTGGAATATAAAGAAATGTCTATCGTTACACAAGGAGGAGGATATGGAAGGGTAGGTCTAAGGAAATGATATAATAGCGTGCTGGTACTGAGAATATTGGAAAGTTACGACACGGCCTGGGACGGGTCACTTACCTGAATCTAAATCGCAAACCTACTGACACTGACGGATTTATATCTGCTCTATAAGCAAGGTAGAAGGTAGACCTCCTTCAGGAGGAGTGTCATGTCCTCTTCTTCATACTACCTATATACCACTTATCCCAATAACTGCGATTAAATGTAGGCTTGTGGATTCACTGTACTCTTGAGCTAACATGGACACGTCCACAATGGTGCTCCGGGACAGGGGGTGAGCAATGTTCCTTTCTGCATTCCTAACTATATTACTCTTGTTGTTTGTTACAATACTTATGCTAATGGCTAACATTAAGTATTTCTGCGTCATGGATTGAACTCTGTACACACGAACTTCCATACTTCCAGTCACGGGAGTTTCAGTAATTTTAACTCGAGTGCATTATTTGTTAGTTAATTGTCACGGGAGTTAGTTTATTACTTCACTAAACTTTTCATTTCCCTCCCAGGAGATCATAAATTCATAAGCTCTTCTCCTTAAAACACAAGAAATCCCCTTATACTGCTTCTAGTCACCTAATTACGTCAAGATGATGACAATAAAAAATGTAACACATTTATCATGAAAATAGATAAAACCTGTCACATACTCCAACTACAGTAAAAGACAAACACAAAAACTTCGGTTTAATTAGTAAATAAATTTATCAGACTTGTGGATTTGTTTATTAACTATTGGAAGATGTGTTCAGTTCGTACAAATGCAGGAGGTGTCCAAGTGCATTTTATGTTCGGTAGCATGAAATGATAATAGAAACAAGATATTCACGGATATTTTCTCTGTTGGCCGTAAATAGGCGTGCGAGAGCGGTAACAAACTAGAGTTACTGAACTAGATGCGTGTACATTGACTGGGAGCACCTTGTTAGTGAGTGCGAGATCGCGCGCGCAACATGCGATGTCTTCTTTTGCGCCTCGTTTCGTACTTTAACGTGTCTGATGGAGATTTCCCTAGTGCCAGAAGGGAAGGTAAAAAAGATTTGAACGTCTGGTATGGGATGTCTCGTTAATGATCATCTAACAGTAGCCAAACCCATGCTAAATGCACGGGGATATTAAAGAAATTAAAGTCTTTGATGAAACAAGTGTATAGGGACTTTAACGCTTGGTATAGGATGTGTTGTAAATGATAATTTGGCAGTATCAAAGGCCGCACTAAAGGAAACGGAGAAATTAAAGGAATTAAAATACTAGTTCCATTTAGAATGTTGCCTATAGGGCCTAAGTATTCGCAGTCAAATATGGTTTGTGAAAAATATTATAATGGTAAAAAATTATTTAGTTTTATTTCCGTCTTTGGTTTTCTGTTTGAACCAACTAAAGGGTTTCTATATTTCAATAATAATATAATTGAGAGTTTATTTTGTCTTCGTCAATATTTCATTTTATTCTGACGAATATTATACCTTTCTATGCATACAGTTTTCTCATGCCTTGGATGACAGGACCACGTTTCCGTACACACACCCCAGTCTGTCATATTATAATCCCTTCCGTTTATTGTTCTAAAAATTGGATAAAATACTCTATTAGTTTTGCCCCCGATTCGCACTTTTATTTTTCAAATATTCCTTTAGCATACGGTTATGACGTTTTCTATAATTTTCTTACATTAATTTTAGCAGACTTCGTGTTCAAAATTTTTATTTCTATATTGATCGTGTATCGCATCATAAATCTATAATCTTATTTTTTTACAGCACCATTTATTTTCAAGTAAAAGCGGCTAAATGTTCTAAGACCCAAATAAAAGGTTGGTCTACTTGAAGTAAGCTAACTTAATAGCGATGGTATTTTGTTTCTATATTCCGTAATGTATTTGTGATGCTGCCTTCCGTCTATCTATGAACCAGTCTCTTACACTTCTCGCTCAGCTGTGGGACCTTAGTACTGTAACGAAAATCTTACAAATGGTCTTATTCTGTAAAAACTTATTTTTCTAAAACAATCTTAATGCGTTAATTTCTCTTAAATACTTTTTTAATTACATTCTTGTGTATTTTGTTATTTTATAATTAAACTTCTCAATCAATTTACAATTTTTGATTTGGACATTATTATAAATTTTAAGTGTGGGGTCAACTCTGTTGCTTTTCTAAACCGAAAATAAATTTCTTCAGTTTGGATTTGAACTGTTGTATATGTATCTACAAACAGATTTAGATAGATTTCAATACCCGTACCTAGCTTAACTAGTCCAAAGATATAGTTGTAGAAATAAATTCATTATCCATTCCATAAGTTTAAATTTAATCCTATAAAAATGATATGGTCCTATATTATGAATATATGTTTATAGGAAAACGTATCTAAATTATTAAAACAGTTTTAAGGTTTTCTATTTAAAAAATTCTGTGCAAAATAACAAATAAATTAAATTTATCAATTTATAGTTCTTGAAAAGTAAAGATACGTAATATTCTACGTACTTTATATTCAAAATAAATTATAATGAAAAATTTTTAAAAAAATCAGTTACTGAAAGTTCCAAGATTATGTAGAGGATTTATTAATGAAATTGTTGCAACTTACATCTAAAAGGTTTACGTAATATTAATAATTTAAATTTCTTTGATTCAAAAATTATTGAAACCTGTTTATGAAAAACTATTATAGTTAATTTTTATATTTTATTTGGTATTTTTCAGTGACGTAAAAATAACAAGTAGTTATGTATAGAAAGCGCTTTACAGTTAAATTGATTTCGTTAAGAAAAATATTACCAAAATATTTATATTACTTCCATCTTAAATTATTCAATACTCAAAGGGAACCAAGAGTGCTTGGTTCTGGTCTGCTTTTGAGTTTCATCGCAAGCGCGCGCGTGCGTGCGTGCGGTCCACACCACACAGCTATAAAGATATAAAGCGTAAGTTATACACAAGGAACGTTTGTACATCTGTTACAGGCCCGAATTAGTAAGGACAAACAAGTTTTATAGGATCACTTATAACTCAAGGATCAGCCGTGAAAAGAACATTGTTAAAACCCAGACGTAAATCACGGGGGCAAACTTCATTCCGATAGCCCAATTAATATTCTGGAAGTGCTGGGGGCAGACCCCATGGTGTGACCGAGAATGCCCCGAACATTCCTCCCAAACCTAACTTTAGATTTCTATAAATCAAGCCAATAAAACTCGGGCCAGTGACAAAAACGTTGAGCTTTTCTTTTCTTTGCTTCGTAACACGAAACTGAATTATCTGATATAGTATATCAGGTTGACATAGTTTTAAATCCTTTTTGAATTCTTTGAGAAGTAAATATCGCCCAGCGGGTTATCTAGCTACACGTGTTAAATTTAATATGTTTGGCCGCTAAGATTACTAAATACTTATTTGTGTTGTTTTCAGTTTTGTGTTACAGTGTGGGATTATGTTGTTTTGAGCAATAAAGTGTCGCTGAGTGTTTGTTTCTTTTGCTTTTAATTTCATTGGACAGACGTTGAAACTTGACGTAAACTAAGAATGTAAACGATTTTATTTTGTTGGCGTTTTACAACGCGTAATCAATTAGACTTTAACGCTTACGAAAAATTTTGTAACACAGTTGTAAATAGTAATGTGGGCATTAAAGTCTCAGGTCTGGGATCCAAAAGGATTGTCACGACAATTCATTGATCGTGAAATTTCGTGGCAGTAAATCTTTGGATTTACTAGTAAATACATTGATATTTGCAACATTAAATGGTAAATGTAGGGATTTTATAAGTAATAGATAATTTTTTAGTTTCTGCGGTTACACTTTGAGAGATGGTAGGTTTTACCAAAGACGTTTGGTAAATGTTGATTTGGATTAAAGCGATTAGTTTTTCTTGATAATTTTTGTTGCTAGAAACTAGTGTATCCACTTTAAAATTTATCGTTTTTGTAAGGTAAGACCTAATATTTACCGAGTATATGATGGTAAAATTTCGAAATGAACAATGATCACAAAAGAGTTCATACTTTTACAATTAAGAGTTTTACTAGAAACACTCAAGATTGATTACTATATACTCGTATAACACGATGTAAATGAAGACGGAAAAATACGATGTAGATGGAAATAATACGTTTTAGATGAAGTCGAAAAAATACGATGTAAGTGTAGATGGATATAATCGATGTAAATGAAGACGGAAAAATACGATGTAGATGTAGATGAAAAACATAGACTACGTTTTAGATGAAGACGGAAAATTCTATGTATTTGTAGATGGAAGTAATACGATATAATTAAAGACGGATAAATACGATATACATGTAGATGGAAATAGTGCGATTTAGATGAAGACGGAAAAATACCATGTGGATGGATATAATACGATGTAGATGAAGACGGAAAAAATATGAGGTAGGTGTAGATTGAAATAATACGATGTAGATGAAGACGGAAAAAGAAGAAGTAGATGGAAATAACATGTTTTAGATGAAGACGGAAAAATACGGTGTAGATGTAGATGGAAATAATACGATATAGATAAAGACGGAAATATACGATGAAGATGTAGATGAAAATGATACGTTTCAGAAGAAGACGAAAAAATACGATGTAAATTAAGACGGAAAAATACAATGTAGATGTAAATGGATATAATGGGAGTTAAATCTAAAATAAATATACGACTAGTTATCTCCCCGATTTCTGGGGCATGGGAAAACGATTCCATTGGTTGTCATCCTTCATTTAGTGTTAATACCTAGTAATAGGTTTGGTAGTTACAGCGATACGTAGATTATACGATGTATGAGACAAATATATTGAGATAAATCTGTTCTGGGTCGGACAGAAACCCACTAAACAGCCTCCCTTCATGGAATAGTGCTCTTTACAGGGTTCTAGGACCTTGACACAAAATAAGCTTAATTGCTATTTCAGATAAAAAATATTACATGGAAATTTTTAAAATTCTTTCTGAAAATTTAATGCCGATATTTTTTTCAAATGTAAACGCCCTTTTACTTGCAGTCACTTTTCGATGTGTAGATAATCCAGTTTACGTCATCAGAGTTTTGTATTATAGATGAGGATTTTTACTAGGCTAGTTCTATATCAAGGATTTGTCTTTACTACTAGATTCTATTAACCATTCTGTATCAGGGTTCTACTTTTCCCAGTTAGACCCACCAAATGCTCGTTTTCTGAATTTCATCTTGAACAAAGAGCGTTATATTATTGACACCACCCTTAACCCCCACACGAATCTCTGATTCTGTTGCTCTGCTTCCAGTCTCTCTTTCCGCTATTACGGTTTGAAACATTATCATTTATAAGTAACTAAACATGATTAAACAAATAATCCAGCCCTCTATACTTCGCGATATGATTGCATCCAAGCAATCTCTGTGCCATTAAGTATTAGCAAACGCCATTAGCGTTAATGTGTTTACACTTTTATAACGAGACAATAAATAATTAGAAAACCCAGACCGCCGAGTTGTAGGAAAAGTAGGCGCGAAAATCCGACAAGTGTTTCAGTTACCTAGAACTGTCCTTGCGGAGGAAACCGACGCAATCCAGCTTCTAGAACGTGTTTTCTCACGGTACGACGCGTGACGCATGCTCAGTGACGTAGGAGTAATTTCCCCTCATCTCGATCGCTTGGCTTTATTTATACACGCTCGCATAATACGGTTGCAATCAGAGACAGTGTGATTTCATGCGTCGACCGCCTTTTTTCTTTCAATGAAAATGACGTAATGTTGAGGAATAATATAATTATCGCATCGTGTTCTGACAATATCGTTACAAATATAGACTATCAATTTTCTTGGTTTTTCTAAACTTATATGCAAGCATTAACCTCAATGTCGCAATCTTCTAAAACTGGGGTTCTCATCTGTCACGCCCTCCGTCCCCACTTTTGACACTCACATGGGGTCGCGCTCCCCCATTTATATTTGGTCAAGAATTACAATCTGAGTATGAAACTAAAGATGACTAGACCATTTAAACATCACATGTTTTATATAACTTATATTATAAGTTCTTATATATTACATGTATATATACAATATATTTCACCACTAACTGATAATGCTGTAATCCTACAGCGATCGACTTTAAAAGTTGTAAGAAATAGCCTATTTATCGTAGATAAAAAAATACAATAATACACACACACGTACGAATATATATATATATATATATATATATATATATATATATATATATATATATATATTAGGCTCCTTACCAATGCTTCAGAGTTGTTCCTTAAACACAAAGACTGTAACTCAATAATATTCATGACGTAGATCAGTCCGCACATGTCACGTCAGTCTACCCTCTACAACACGTAATTGAGGTAGAACAAACCTTGTCTGTAGGCAGTTTTAGTCCACACATCCACGCCCCTTCAAAACTCTCTAGGTCTCCCTTGGGCGTCGAGCTCCCCAGTTTGAGAAGCCCTGGTCGTCTTCCTATGACGTCATTCACCCCTGATAAGAATGAACGCCCACGTAGAGTATGCATGACGTACAGATTTTCCTAAGATATGTCTTATCCTTTGTATACCTCTAAAAGTTGGAGATTTTCACCGTGATATTTATAACAGCTTTGTATTTTTGGATGTATTAAATTTCAAAATTGTACTTTTTAATATTCATGATAAATACTCAGGATTTCATATTTTAAAATAGTTTTTAATGTACACGTATGAGCCGTGTCCATACTAACTGCATCATGACGCCTGAATTAAACACAACTCAATTTTGAATGTGGAAGTCAGTTCTTTGAATTGTTTATTTGAAGCTTTTTCCCATTTCAGGCATCTTCAGGTATATATATATATATATATATATATATATATATATATATATATATATAGCCTATATATATATATATATATATATACGGTATACAGTATATTAAAACAACTTAGGTTATTCAAATACAAGAATTATAAAATTAATAATTCTTCTATTGGATTATTATACAAGACAATTATATATATATATATATATATATATATATATATATATATATATATATATAACAGATACATTTACTCTCTTGTTGATCCCGATAATTTAGGCAGCGATTCTGCATACATGATCCTTTGTTCTCTAAATCCCAGCCCAATGACTTTATTGTCGTGTATAACCTGTTCTTTTCCGTTAAGGCGTTTATATTTATTGCGGAAATTTTAACTCAATTTATTATTTATGAATTAACAAACGGAATTACGATAGCTGTTATGAATGTAAATTATATTTAGAAATATTTTTTTCGCAGGATAAATGTATTCTCTATGACGTAAAACAATAATCCTGTCAGACTTTGAACAATTTGTAGCAACAAAGTTTTCCTGGACAATACCTTAAAGAAGGAAATATAAATCGATTTTAATTAAATAGAAATAATTAGAGACGAAAAAACAAGGATAAATGACAAAATAATGGCGTCGCTAAACGGAAACTCTGCTCACAGATTACTCAAAGTTCACAAGCATTGTCTTAATGATTCGGTAATAAGGTTATGAGGAAAACTTGACGGCATTAAATTTTCCTGATTTTTTAATAAGGAAATCTTTTAAAATCAGTCAATACTTACCCTACTAGCAATAGTATTAGACTATAAGTAACAACATCTTGCTTATAGACTACGTGATAAAAATAATAATAAATTTCATACATCGAATATTTATACGCCTAAATACAAAATTTATTAAATAATTACTTTTACTTATAACAATGTTTAACTAACTGTAATAACACATTTTAATTTGTTAAATGTCCAATTCTTAATTTGTGAAGTGATAACATCTTTTCGCGTTGTAATCATAACATGAGATTAAATCATGCGTACGTGTATTTCCCTCAGGTTACGCTGTCATCTCAAAGTGAATTAAATGATAACATATGATTTCATGCAACATCTGATTTTGTGTTATAGGTTATGTTGTAGAACAGCTGTTTTACTCGTAGATTATGTTGTAGAACAGCAGTTTTACTCGTAGATTATGTTGTAGAACAGCTGTTTTACTCGTAGGTTATGTTGTAGAACAGCTGTTTTACTCGTAGATTATGTTGTAGAACAGCTGTTTTACTCGTAGGTTATGTTGTAGAACAGCTGTTTTACACGTAGATTATGTTGTAGAACAGCTGTTTTACTCGTAGATTATGTTGTAGAACAGCTGTTTTACACGTAGATTATGTTGTAGAACAGCTGTTTTACACGTAGATTATTATTAAATAGTTATGATCAGTTAATAACAAAATATTAATTTATTTAAATTTAAATAAATCTCGATACAAATAAATCAATATAAGGATAGCAAGGTTATGTATTTCATCCCAAATTTTGAAACGAAACATTGTTAGGCCGTCTTATACTTTATAAAGAATTTATTTGAATTGAATTTGTAAAAAAAACTTTTGTTCACGAAACATCTAATAAATGTTTCTGGTTACCCACTTTATTTGATTATTACCTACAATAAAAATTAGTCTTTATTAAACAATGTTGTAAAAATTTAATAAAATATGTATAGATTCTAATTTTAGGCGATTTTTTTTTAAACTTTGCGCAACTGTTAGATCTATTTTGTAGTAACTTTTTCTGGGACCCCCTCCCCCCGAGTGCCAGTTTAATGTGTTGTTTAAATACAGTTTGTTTTAAAAGAGGAACTGCTTTCGAAATAAATAGTACGTTTTTACATGGTGTGAGTAGTTAGCGTTGTTATTTAGCGACGAATAAAGACGGTTAAGGCTGTATGTAAAAGCTAAAGTGTTTTAGAAATTTACATTCACCGGGTTATAGGAACATTTTAGAAAAAATAGCAAAAACATAACATGAAGAAGAAACATTAGGATTTTTAAATCAAACCTTTAGGATTCAAATATTATCTACGAGCTGTTTGTTCGAAACGAGCTAAAATACAAACTTCTATTCTGAAACAAATATTTAAGGGTGTAATAGCCACATTTCTATTCCACCTGTTCAATTCTCTATTTTACACATGGATAAGTTTAGAGTTAATTATAATAATTTTGTTTTAAAATTTCTCTTGCCTTTCTAAAAGCCATATAAAATAACAAGAGCACAGTGGTAAAATAAAATTATTGGCAGAAACCCAAATACCACAAAAAAATGAAAATAACTAATATTAAAATCTTAAGTAGCTTATGAGTTTTTTTTGTGGTATTTTTTCTGTCAATATTTCTATTGTATCTAAATGCCACTCAATATGTTTAAAACACTACGTTAGCCCCCATTGTTAATACGGTGACGTGATTTGGAATAGTGGATCTGAGAAAGCTTAAGCCCGGTGTCAGAACGTTATTGCGGAGAATATTCAAGTGGCCGATGCTATGCGTCACAGCCGATAGAGGGGTGACTTCGTTCAGAGTTTTGCGTTTTACATCCGACACCACGTCATTATCTTTATCTCCTGAAATTCCAGCAAATTGATAAAAGAAATTGAAAAGACAATCGCCTTCATAAAGTGTCGCCGAGTTCACAATAACCCGCCAGATCCTATCGACTGGACGACCTGCTCTATTAACTTGCGACAGGAATGTCCACCCAGAAACGATGGCATACATTTTATCCCCCCCCTCCTAAACAACACACCTTCTTCTCTGACTTTTTTTGTCCACTAAAAATGATGAGCTCAGCTTTTTGTTTCCATCGGTCGCATGAAGAGTCGTAAAAGTCGAGCGGGCATCATGAAATGTAGCCTGGAATCCCAGACGCCTTATCTCTTCTTGTTGTGATTGTGTTTGTGTGTTTTATTTAAGTATGTTATTCTGGTTTAGACGGTTCTTAATTTAAGCAAACTGATCCCATCTTCACAAATATGATATGTTAGATATATTATAATACACAAAAGTATTTTATATTCAGCACAAAGTATCCCTTACTTAAACTATTTATCTATTGATCCGTTTCGGATAATGTACATCATTAATAAATCAAAGTTTATTCTTAGACTCGAATAATTGTGACTATACCTACCCGACCTAATATATTCAAAGATAGAGAGTTTAGTTGTAACAGTCCACAACAGCTGTTACCCCTACAGAAATTGGGAGCAAAGGAAATATATTTTAAATATGTTAAAGTCCCTATATGCTATAAGCCATGAGGAAAATGCTACAAGGATGGGGTGGTAATGCTTCTTGGACTTGAGTATATGGTATAGAGTAGCTAGGGATATGCTCTGAGGAGGGTAAGGACGATGCTATAAGGACGTGAGGGTAAATTTATATGGAGGGTGCGTGTAGTGCTATAGCTTCCATCTTTACAAGTATGGTATAATAATAAATTTCGTATTCATAAATGTTGTTTATTAGAGGGCAAAATATGCTTTACCTAGACTGGCCAGTTTCGGAAATTCTCCATCATTAATCCATCGACGTTTACAGTTAAACTTGAGTAATTGTAATAAGAAAGTAGTTAACTGACCTAATAAATCAAAGGTCAGTATAAATACATTTTACCATAACCAAATTGGTTGTAACAAACAGTTCACTATGGGTTTTCCCTACAGGTGCTAGAATTGTGGGCAAAGCAAAAACGTTCTTCCGAAAATATATTTTAAACATGAGAAAGTTTCAAAAATGTAAAAGTTCATGACACCTGGATGTGAAGTTGCGACATGAAGTACATGTGGGGGGTTGTTATAATATACGGATGTGAAGTTGCGACATGAAGTACATGTGGGAGGTTGTTATAATATAAGGGTGTGAAGTTGCGACATGAAGTACATGTGGAGGGGGATGTTATAATATAAGGGTGTGAAGTTGCGACATGAAGTACATGTGGGGCGGGTTGTTATAATATAAGGGTGTGAAGTTGCGACATGAAGTACATGTGGGGGAGGGGGTTGTTATAATATAAGGGTGTGAAGTTGCGACATGAAGTACATGTGGGGGCGTTGTTATAATATACGGATGTGAAGTTGCGACATGAAGTACATGTGGGGGGGGGGGGGTTGTTATAATATAAGGGTGTGAAGTTGCGACATGAAGTACATGTGGGGGAGGGGGTTGTTATAATATAAGGGTGTGAAGTTGCGACATGAAGTACATGTGGGGGCGTTGTTATAATATACGGATGTGAAGTTGCGACATGAAGTACATGTGGGGGGGGGGGGTTGTTATAATATAAGGGTGTGAAGTTGCGACATGAAGTACATGTGGGGGCGTTGTTATAATATAAGGGTGTGAAGTTGCGACATGAAGTACATGTGGGGGGGGGGTTGTTATAATATAAGGGTGTGAAGTTGCGACATGAAGTACATGTGGGGGAGGGGGTTGTTATAATATAAGGGTGTGAAGTTGCGACATGAAGTACATGTGGGGGCGTTGTTATAATATACGGATGTGAAGTTGCGACATGAAGTACATGTGGGGGGGGTTGTTATAATATAAGGGTGTGAAGTTGCGACATGAAGTACATGTGGGGGAGGGGGTTGTTATAATATAAGGATGTGAAGTTGCGACATGAAGTACATTTGGAAGGGGATGTTATAATATACGGATGTGAAGTTGCGACATGAAGTATATGTGGGGGGAGGGGGTTGTTATAATATACGGATGTGAAGTTGCGATATGAAGTACTTGTGGGGGGAGGGGGTTGTTATAATATACGGATGTGAAGTTGCGATATGAAGTACTTGTGGGGGGAGGGGGTTGTTATAATATAAGGATGTGAAGTTGCGACATGAAGTACATTTGGAAGGGGATGTTATAATATACGGATGTGAAGTTGCGACATGAAGTATATGTGGGGGGAGGGGGTTGTTATAATATACGGATGTGAAGTTGCGATATGAAGTACTTGTGGGGGGAGGGGGTTGTTATAATATAAGGATGTGAAGTTGCGACATGAAGTACATGTGGGGGAGGGGGTTGTTATAATATAAGGATGTGAAGTTGCGACATGAAGTACATTTGGAAGGGGATGTTATAATATACGGATGTGAAGTTGCGACATGAAGTATATGTGGGGGGAGGGGGTTGTTATAATATACGGATGTGAAGTTGCGATATGAAGTACTTGTGGGGGGAGGGGGTTGTTATAATATACGGATGTGAAGTTGCGATATGAAGTACTTGTGGGGGGAGGGGGTTGTTATAATATAAGGATGTGAAGTTGCGACATGAAGTACATTTGGAAGGGGATGTTATAATATACGGATGTGAAGTTGCGACATGAAGTATATGTGGGGGGAGGGGGTTGTTATAATATACGGATGTGAAGTTGCGATATGAAGTACTTGTGGGGGGAGGGGTTGTTATAATATACGGATGTGAAGGTGAAGTTACAAAAGGGTGAAGGCTGTTGATATAGACTTGAGTCTTCCTAACACTCTAAGCCCAGGAGATTAGTGCTTAAATGTGTCTCCTAAACGAACCCTATCTTTTCTTAATATTATAACTATTTTGTGTTACGATCTTTTATGATTATGTTTTAGGAACATTTATAGAATTATCTACATAAACTCTTTTAAAGATCATTGTGTTTCCATTGTGAAACACTTTCACAAGATACAAAACATAATTTAAATTCCTTATGGTAAAACTGAATTAAGAAATACTTATTAGCATTTTCTTGAGAAATTACAATTTAGTCCGAAGTGTTGGCAAACATCTCAGAGCCTGCAACCATAGATATAAGTAGCCTTGATTCGCATCCTGCGATGATGCCTGATCTCGGATACCTGGCGTTTGCCAGCAGCATGTTAGCAGCTTGTTCTGCGCCATAAGTTTCACTTTTTAATATAACACTTTGTTGCGGAATTTGGAATGTACGAAATGCCCAACATACCAAACTAAAACTGTTACGTCTCGGAGAAACTTATCGGGTTTTGTCAAATAAAACATATTTCTAAAATTATTTTCTCCAAGTTTCATAAGACCGCCAGCGATAAAATCTAACGTGCAACCCAAATACCTGAAAATTTCACGCCACTGCAAAATCTGAGGCGAGATGCCGAAAACAGCTTGGACGCTTGACGTTTCAGCACGGATCCGTAAAATGTCGGCGTAGAGTTTAGTCAGTGGCTGGGTCAGAAAACCAAAATATTTTAAAAATATTTTCATGTAGGTTACATCTGTGAGCTATTCTGTCATATGGGTTGAGTTGTAGTTAGGACAGTCTATAGTCTAATCTAAATGTGATAAGAAAGGTGGCTTCTAGGAATCGATGAAAGGGGTTGTTAGTCAGTCATCAGAGGTTCATTTTGACCTTTCCTTAGCCCAACTTACCCTCTTATCCTACCTTTTATAAAAAAGTGTAAGAGTATACTTTTCTTTTAGCTGTAAAAAAGTAGCTCTTTTGGAACCTTGTACTCGTTATGGTACAATGCCTTCTGCATGTCCTGCAGTAAGGGCTTTACCTCGCTCCTAGTTCACAATCCCCTCCTGCCCTTGTGGGCGATTATAGTCATCCAGCCTTGTTTGCCACTATATTTTCTATACTAGTCGGAACAAGGGCCAAATTGATAATTGCACAGTAAAATCCTTTTTCACTAAACAAGACTTGTTTACCCAGAAGCGAATCCAAATCGGCTTTCCTACAACGATGCACGCATTCATTGCAAAAGTAGTCTGTTCCTCCGTGACGTCACTGCTCCCGAGTTTCTGTGCTCGGTTTTATCGGCGTACTAACCCCAGCCATAACCCTGGTCACAGCGATGCCAACCTTAGTGCCCTTGGGGCCTAGTACTCGTCGTAAACATAATGTCTGCCCTGACTGAAGAGTTTTACAACGCGCGCGCCACGTCAGAACCTTTGATAAGCTTCAACTCGACTTTATGTCCACAATAAACTAAAAAGCCACCTTGTAAAATAATCAATAATAAAATAAAAGTAAATCCCCGATGTAATAAGACTATAAAGTGTAAGGACCACCCAGAAGGAATCTAACACCTATGATAAATTATGGAGTACGTACGGGCCGACGGCGCTCTTTAAGAGACAATAAAATCTTTTATCACAGCTGGGCGTTCTGTTTAATTTGCTCTGGAGAATGTAACAATAAATTAATTCCGGCCTCGAAAATTCAAAATGGACACAAACTCGTGTTTTACCCCTACCCGTCGAATTAGGTTTTACAACCGCGTTCTTTTAGAAACACTTTAATTCTACTTTAGGGCGTTACATAATCAGGAGGTGCAACAGAACTATTCAAGAAAACGACTAGCTTGGGCGATACACTTTAAACGTTACTCTTACCTCTCTCTCTAAATCTTTCTCCTACACTAGAGTACACAGAATATGCAAGCACTATAGCTAAGCGATACTCTCAAGCGATACTTCATATTAAATGAAACTTCTAAGCGAATTTCGTCCTGTATGCAATCCAGAACCCTCCACAAAACATCCTTGTAAAACTCTTCGAAAATAATTTACGTTTAAAGCCCTTTCCGCCCTTAATGGGCACTTAAACCTCTCTTCGTCCTTAATGCAGCCTAAAACCCTCATCGCCCTTAACGCATCGTTAATTTCCTATTTGTCATAGATGTGTCGTTACAACTCTCACCTCATTACCGCTGTCAAAACCTTCGTCACCAACGCATTTTTAATATCCTTCTCGTTATTAATGCATTGCCAAAACCCTCATTGCCAATGCCTTGTATACATCTTCTTCGTCTTTTATGTACCTCCAAAACCCTCATTGCTAATCCACGTTAATTTCCTCTTCGTCCTCAATCCACTGTACAAACCATATTCATCCTTATTACGCTTTCAAAACCATCATCATCAATGTATCTTTAATTTCCTTTTCGTCCTCAATCCACTGTCCAAACCATAATCAACCTTCATGCACCTCCAAAACCCTAATCATCAATGTATTTTTATTTTCCTCTTCGTCCTCAATGCACTGTCTAAACCATAATCACACTTAAGTCGCCTCCAAAACCCTCATCATAAATACATCGTTAATTTCCTTTTCGTCCTCAATGCACTGTTCAAACCACAAACACACTTAATGCACTTCTAAAACCCTCATTACGAATACGTCGTTAATTTCCTGCCGCATGGTCTCTTGCCGGGGGTCCTGCCGCCTGGTCTCTAGCCGGGGGTCCTGCCGCCTGGTCTCTAGCCGGGGGTCCTGCCGCCTGGTCTCTAACCGGGGATCCTGCCACCTGGTCTCTAGCCGGGGGTCCTGCCGCCTTGTATCTAGCCGGGGGTCCTGCCGCCTTGTCTCTAGCCGGCGGTCTTGCCACCTGGTCTCTAGCCGGGGGTCCTGCCGCCTGGTTTCTAGCCGGGGGTCCTGCCGCCTGGTCTCTAATCGGGGATCCTGCCACCTGGTCTCTAGCCGGGGGTCCTGCCGTTTTGTATCTAGCCGGGGATCCTGCCGCCGGGTCTCTAGCCGGGGGTCCTGCCGCCTGGTCTCTAACCGGGGATCCTGCCGCCTGGTCTCTAGCCGGGGGTCTTGCCGCCTGGTCTCTAACCGGGGATCCTGCCGCCTTGTATCTAGCCGGGGGTCCTGCCACCTGGTCTCTAGCCGGGGGTCCTGCCGCCTGGTCTCTAACCGGGGATCCTGCCATCTGGTCTCTAGCCGGCGGTCTTGCCACCTGGTCTCTAACTTACGGTAGCCTGTTTCCACCAATCCCTTAATATTTTTTTATAAACTTTAATCATTCTATTCTTCTAATTTCATTTAGTAATGTGTCACTTTGAGTTTTTCTTATTTCTCTCTTCATTTAACGGACGTAACTCTCTTCGCCCTTCTTCCAACATGTGGTTGTAACACGTCTTTAAGACCCCAATGGAGAGAAGGTTTACTTCAAATGAGTTTTGCATCGTGAGGCCACAATACTTGCCTACATCCTCTACCAGAGGCCCTTATGTCCCCACCTTATGTCCTTAACTTTACCAATATGAGTTGTATTGCTTGAACGCATGAAAACTACAAAACTAAAACCAAATGAAACTAATAACTTTGACAAAATCTCATGCATTATAATTTCACATTACTTCATGTAGTTGGTTAAAATATGCCTGACGTCAAAATAATTCTTCCGGAAGATCATTATCCAGAAGACATACAATAAACCTAAATTTTTCTCTTGACTTCGTGTAGGAGGATTCTGAAAGGTGGATTACGATTTTTTTACTCTAGAAATATATTTTCGTTTAATTGCCAAGTTTTTCCAAAAAGCCGACAAATGTAACCTTTCTAAATATCAGCGAAGCCATTTACTAAAGATTTATTTTGTTCTCTAACGCTCAGGATAATTGCAATTAGCGTGAAATGCTTGTTACGAATTATTAGAAATTCAAAGGCGCCTTGCGCTCGTCCAACGTCCCACAGCGCAAATACAATGATGTTCTCCTAACCTTTAACTAAAACACTAATAAACCATGCTTTCCATAACCTGGTGACGTGACGTATGCGCTAGCCACTCCCATTAATTAGACTGCGCATGCGTGCATAGTGTGGGTTTCTATAACTAGACATGGAAGTGTTAAACGGTGATGATGTCAACCCAGTTCGAGACATGCAAAGCAAAAGTGGCTGCTTAAGGCGGACAGGCTGTCAGAGAGTGAACAGCTGTTCTGCAAACAACGCATAGACGCGTCCGCTCTTTGCAATAGCCAGCTGATTTCGAAGGGATGCTCTAGTTTCTACTGTGAACGTTTAAAACTAAAGTATTTTTCGTCAGATACTCAAATTCTACTTGCCAATATATTTGCTTTTATTACGAAGTATATTATACTGTAAAGCTAGTGTATTAGAAGTTTTTGGTTTTACTAGTAAATCTGTGGATTTATCAACATGAGTTGGTAAATGTAAAGATTTTACAAAGAAAAGATTTTTCGTGGGTTTACCGTTAGAGTTTTGGAGTTGCTAGGTTTTAACAATTGTAGTTGGTAATGTGATTATAGAACAATGATAATTTCGTATTAATCTTTCATATTAGTAACGAGCGCTTCCTTTAAGTTTAGGTTATGTTAGTTAAGGTTAGGATTTATCGTGTCTTAGAGGTAAAAACCAAAATTTATCTGCTGTCTGATGGTAAACATCTTGAACCATTAGACGCAGCATCGTCCGGTACAGTCTTGTCCGTCCCGCTACTGTATCATCCTCCAGAGCCTCACAGATATCCAATTAGTCGACCGTGCCTTCTCTATTGTGGCACAAAGAGCAGATCTGAGAACCCACGAGTCCGATTCGGTGCATGTGGCTCTATATGTTTATAAAAGTTCGAAATGAAGGATGAACACAAATAGTTTGAATCTTCACCATTAATGGCTCCTTGTTTTACTGGGAAATATCAGGGTTTATCAATGAAAGGGATTTTTCAGAAACGTATGCAATAGATACGGTAATAGTATTTAGTCACTCTATTACAAGGAGGTTTACGGATTGTTTAGCTGTCTTGTCTTTCTGTTACCAATTTTGGCTCCATATGGCCTGCAGTCTTGCCAACTTGACTCATAGATATTCCCACTTGTTATTCTGTGTTTGCTAGCCGATTGGAACACAAGCCCCGGCACTTAGTTAATCTGGTGTCGACATCCAGGTCTTATCCAGCATACAGCTCTTTGCCATCTCAACCACTACAACCCCATAACACTAGTCTCGGCACTTAGCCGATGCTATAGCTGGTCCTGTGTCGACA
Source organism: Prosapia bicincta (assembly GCA_036971475.1). Classification (NCBI taxonomy): domain Eukaryota; kingdom Metazoa; phylum Arthropoda; class Insecta; order Hemiptera; family Cercopidae; genus Prosapia; species Prosapia bicincta. The sequence goes on along the minus strand of JBAIZL010000007.1, from coordinate 4,181,064 downwards.
TTCAAGTCTAATCCAGCATACAGCTCTTTGCCATCTCAACCACTACAACCCCATAAAACTAGCCTCGACACTTGGCTGATGATATAGCTGGTCCTGTGTCGACATTCAAGTCTAATCCAGCATACAGCTATTTGCCATCTCAACCACTGTAACCCCATAACACTAGCCCCGGCACTTGGCTGATGATATAGCTGGTCCTGTGTCGACATTCAACTCAAATCCAGCATACAGCTCTTTGCCATCTCAACCACTTCAACCCCATAACACTAGCCCCGGCACTTGATATAGCTGGTCCTGTGTCGACATTCAAGTCTAATCCAGTGTACAGCTCTTTGCCATCTCAACCACTTCGACCCCATGTCTTAGCAACCATTGTGTGATCGCTCTACAACAGATTCTTAGAAAACAGCCATTGCATAGACGTAATGATTACTTCAAACAATCAGTCATTTTTACCAACAATTTAATTAATAAATATGATATTTTATTTTCTTCCTAGATATATTCATATAAAATAATTTAAAATCGAGTTATTATGTGAGTAAATAGAGAATATAAAAGTGGGTAATACTTGACCAAACCTATTCAACTCAGATTTTGGTCAAAGTCACATATGTTATTCAAACATTTGTTCTAAACAGAAAACAGGTGATTTTTGCAAAACCTAAATACTGCTTAAACGTTGCTACATTAGGCAAGACACACAAACGTAGCCACCCCCAAATACGAATATAACCTTCCCATAATGTAAGTATTAGCTCAGATAGTGCATTAGCTATACTCACTGATGAGGATGATTTGTCATAGAAACGGGCTTGAAGAATAAATTAGTAATTATAGTTCTTTATTATTTAATTACGTACACAACCGTATAAAGTAAATGGTTCTTATAAATATAATATGGTTCTTATATCTACCGCTACATAAATACACACGCACTTTGCAATATAGCTACAAGTGCCGGTAAGAGTGGAATTTGTTATAAACAAATATTTTAACTCGACTAACGATAGAACTAACCCTGGAAAATGCTTTAAAACGTATAAAAAGTTGCACTATAATATTGAAGCACAGTTGTAGTCATTGCAGAAGAATAAAAAGAGATAATTATTAACACATACCTTAGGAAACGTTCCATTAGGAAATGTACATACCTTAGGAATGTACCGTGTGCTCCGCTATAAAAAAAATATTTCTTTCAGTGTACATTCCATGTTCGGATAATTGACGTTCGGATAATCGACGCCTAACTGTATTAGGTTGAAGAATGGTCGCTCTGGGTTGCCTGTTGGAAACTTGGTAACATTAACTAATATAACGTTTTTATATTTTGTAATTAAGACTTCAAAAACAGAGATTCCCGCGTGGCTTTACTTCCCCGTCGTGACTCCATACATTTATAACTTTCAGACGAGATCCTGAGTTGGGGCATTGTGGGAGGAGCCGGGTTTGACACTTAAGTAGACGTGTAGCATTTATAGGGCGGACTCTAACATGTCCACGTAGACCCTGGCCTGTGCAGCTCAACTTTGTTGGCAATAAAGTACATGAAAATGCGGCCTAATGTTAATTGGGGTCATTACTGCCGGTCGACATTGCGCAGGCGCGCTGCCCCATTCACCCTCGCCTCGCAAAACTACAGTCTATGTAGCCTACGATTGTTTTAAATTAATTTAAAAAAGTAATATAAACAACAAGAAATAAATTTATTAATTATAAATCACGGCCTAATGTACATTTCTGTTACCAAGGAATTCTGTCAAAGGAACTTGTAACAGAAATATACGTTACTGATTTATGATTAAGTTCTTATTGTTGTGGTCGGGTTTTATTGTGATTAGTTAATTAGTATTCCACAATCGCTCAAGATAATAAATAATAATCCATGGCATGGCTTAAGCTCAAATATCTGGGGCTCTACGTTTTACGTAAGGTCATCCAGGATTGGATAAAGGTATATTTTGCACCTACAAGGACTCAACTAATCAGATAGGATTTGCTAACTATACGGAGACCCCAGACCTATTGGAAGGTCTGGATGATAGCGAATAGGTCTGGAAATGTGGTGTAAAGCCTAAGATCTGGTAAGAGCAATCGTATCGTCCCAGTGGCGGACTTCCAGTCGAGCTCTTGTGTTCTAGTAGGCCTACCACAGTCCAGACGCGACACTTGGTTCCGGAGTCTAGGGTTTGAGGTTAGAATCGCAGAGCCTTCCAATTGTCTTTACAAATCTGCTACATTTAGGAAAAGTTCCGGAAGAATTATATGCTACGATTGAGACAATTCTAACACGATCTAGGCTTTAAAACCGATTAAATGTATAGGAATACTTCTTCATGAGAAGAAAATAAGAGGGTATTGTCTGGGCGAAACTAGGTATCGTACGACTATATCCCGCCTACACCAACAATAAAAACCTTAAATTGGTTTTATGTTATTAATATCGTGGATCTTTAGCGCTTCCAGATTACTAAGAACTCGTTGCTTGTACGAGGAAACTATCCCCTGTGTGAAAAGTTAAATAAGACATGCGCTAATTATATTTCTTCATCACATTGTAATACTTTACAGGCAATCAAAATAATTGATATATTTAGCTTTGTCATTGCTTCAGGAAAGCATAGCGCCTTATATCCGGGTGTTGGAAGATGAGGGAAATCCTTTCTCACAGATACATGAGGCGTTGCAGTCTATGACGTCATTTAATTGTTAGTTGCGGTTTACCTTATGATGTGCCGGTATAATAAACATTTATACATAGAAATTAAGTCATATCTTGAAAGTTATATAATCGACTTGATTGGGAATTATAAGACAGTGTGTTATAGTTGAAATGAAACAACGAAAATATTCCGGTGACGCATTAAAATCTCTAAGTGAAGATAAACTACTATAGGTTAGGATATAAAGAATTTATTAGAGGCGTTAAAGTCTTTGATAGCATGTAGAAAGACATATTTTTTCCAAGGCGGTAAGAATCCTAAGGATATATGAAAATACAACTAAGCTGCTCACACGATTCGCTTATGGTAAATGGAGGTAGATAAGGATCATGAGGGGCGTATGTTGGCGTTTTGCGGTAGTTTTACTTCGTATCAAATCTGCTCTCCTCTTAGTTGGATCTAGCTCTAATAGAGGATAATGCCGTTGATGTAGTCATGTTTTGACATACATCATAGCTAGGTAATAGGGTTAATGATATTTAGTATTTATGTAGGAATATTAAGCCAATTTGGAGCCAGAAAAGGGGAAATATGTGTCAACTCAGCAATGTTGAACACTGTAACCATAGCTGTTCTATACCGTGACCGAGCAGAGGTATTTACCACATACCCTTCCTTATAAAATGTTATCTTTTTAAAATTATTATCAAGTGGAACCTTTTCACAAGAAACTGTGCCACGTGCTCAGTGCATTTCTTGTAATACAACACTTTAGGAGTATTTTGCAAAGTGTACCTGAGAACGTTTATTAATTTAGTTCTAAAACAAAACTATTCTCCACCTGTTACTGGGCTAAATAGAACCTGATAAGTAGAATCCACAAGACGATATCCTCGTATTTATGTTTGTCTAAGAGACAATTTAAGTAAATGAGGAATTATTTGAGTATTCGGCGTTAAAGACAATAACGTATCAATATATTATTATATTAATTATATATTATAATATATAATAATTTGTAATAATATATATTATATATAAAAAATTAATCTAGAATGTAAAAACTAAAAAAAGGGTCATATGAATGAATTCGTATTTTGTCTACCGCTATAAATTTGCCTTTGGGGGTGGTCAAAAGTGTAGAAAGAAAGTAAGGACGTCACCAGCGAGCTAATAAGCAGCTCGTTGACACAGTCAGTCTCTACACATTTATTTTATTGCCACGGTATCGAGTGGGCCTTCGCAACAGATTTTCAGTCACATAGTGGCCGGTTGGCCAATATTGCTGTGATTTTCTTACAAACACCAAAATTTCCAACGTACTCTACACTGACGTATCTCTCTTTTGTTTAACGTAAGATTACTTTTTTAAAAATAAGATTAATTAAGAAATATATAATTAATTTGAAATAAAAACTACAAATGCGTTTGACCAAATATAAACTCTTTTATGAAGAGGTAGGATTGTATTGAACATATATAATAAAACTTTACAGAGAATGTTTGTGATTTGGTAATTATTTATTGTGCTCTATAAATTCCAGGTGGTGCAATTTTGTGAAAAAAAATGAAAAACGAGAGTTGCAGATGGTCAACAGTTTATGTGAGTTAAATTTACTCAAACATTTATATACTAAATTTACACTTTATTTTAACTAATGTTTAATTTTACGTCATGCATATTTTTAGTTATAGTCTATATGTAAAAACTGATGTCATTTCAAAAAATCTAGAGCTAAAAAAGTTATGTGAACGTTACGGTGAAGAAATATATAATGATAACATACTAAAATAATAAAAAGCACCTCGGCATCTATGAACATTACGAGATAACGGTATAGGAACAAGATAAAGATACGTAAGTTATAGTATACTAAATAAATAATAAATAGCTTTAGGACATCCGTGAGCATTAAGGATTATAGTTAGCAAAAAAACATTAAACGTAATGAAGTAAGGAACACGTTAAAACATCTATGAACATTACGAGATAACGGTATAGGAACAAGATAAAGATACGTAAGTTATAGTATACTAAATAAATAATAAATAGCTTTAGGACATCCGTGAGCATTAAGGATTATAGTTAGCAAAAAAACATTAAACGTAATGAAGTAAGGAACAAGTGTAAAAACATCTATGAACATCACGAGAAAAAGTAAAGGAACAAGGTAAAGAAACGTGAAATGGAAATATTCTAATTGAGCAATAAAAAGCTAAGCAACATGTATGGATATTAAGAGATTAAAAGGTGCAAACAAACAAAGTAACGAATTAAGAAACACTTTAAGCATCTACGCACATCACGAGGGTAAAGTGAAAGAAAGAGTACAAAGTAAGGAACACAGTTAGAATATGATGAACAATACGATAATAAAGTGAACAAAAGTAAATAAGTACAAAGTAAGAACGTAAGTGACATTTTAAAGAACGTTTAGGAACAATACGAGTAAATTAACATTCAAGTTAAATAAAAAAAAAATATATAGTTACTAAAAATAAAAACAAATTGAATTGTATCTTACAATTTCAAAATTTCCTAACAAGTGATCGGTCTAAGAATAAAAAATGAGTAAATTATCCATTTGAGAGATTTGAAATATTTTGTTCAAAATTTAAGAAATAACATAACCATTAGCCAATTGTTTTGTATGGTGTTGAAACCTATAGGCCTACAAGTCTTCGATGAAGAAACAGCAAAAAGAAGAGCTTAGAATTAATTTTGAAGAGTATTACGACGTGGTAGGAGAGTATATACTTATAGATGAAAGGAGAAATAAGTTGCGTTAGAAAGGTGTTATCAGAATTACAACAAAAAATAGATACCAAAACAGATAGTTTAAATTATTTGAGTCACCAAAAGGTATATTGAAGAGAAAGAAAATCGTTTTTGCATCAGACGGTAGGTGAGAGGGTAGTAAGTGAATGGGGAGACTACATCGTCTAGAGGAAGTGAGACATGGTTTGGAAGAAAAAACTCTGGTATAAAACTGCGAATTGGATATGAAATTGAATTTTATGAAAGAAATATAGGTTAAATGAAAGAATTTACAGATGTAGATAAGTTATTTTTTTAACATAAATATTTTACACAAATATTCTTTGAGCTTAGCTTGTGAGGTTATGTTAAAAACAAATAAAAACATACACAAAACTCACAAATTATTCATTTATTTACTCATACGCGTTTCAATGACCAAGTCATCATCATCAGTGAGTGTTACTACTACAATCTCTAATTTACAACTCTAACTACAACCATAAATATTTTGGTAACGCTAAATAGAAAATTTAGTCTTTACAAAAGATTTTAATTTAAAATTGTTACGAATTAAAAAATTACAAAAGAAATATTTAAAGTTTCACAAGTAAAGTAAAATATGTAAGCTTGTTTTACAATGTACACTAGGCCTACATTTTCCTAGTAATATTGATATTATTTTTCAAAATGATTACTGCGATAAAGTATTTCCCAGAACGGTACGCATGCATACGCCACGCCCTTGCCAATTACGTCAGCTGACCAGATGATTATATTTAAACAATATTTCAATTAAAATTCTATCGTGGAATGTTGGCAGAAATGAAAGTTGAACCCACGACTCGAGTGTAACCTTCGAACTGTAATGTAGAGCAGAGAACAGCACCGAGTATGGGAACTGTTCACACCTCTGGCGCGGCGATTATTGCACTTGTGTTTGATTACAAGGATCGATCTCCGACCAATCTCACTTCGATGTTTGTAAACTACGTCACGATGTGGCATCGGTTCGTGAGACTCCTTGCTTTTCCAATATCTACAGTTGTTGGTGCCGTGTATTTAACAATGTAATAACAGACGGTGATGGGAGCTGGGATACCTTCTTCAGATAAGAACAAGCTGTTGTTCGGCTGAATTTAAAAACGTACGTTATTACAGGCTTTTTCTTAGTCCAACTCTTGCAAACAGAAAACTAGACTGACTTCAACACGGACAAGAACACGATTGAAGTTCTGACCTCAAATTAAGATTTGAACGCTGCGGTAAGAAAGGTACACTATTTGTTTTTTTATTACAAAACCTTTTTTTATATGAAACGAATGTTATACTTCAACAAAACTAATACCAATGTCAGTGCAGTATTCGTTTTGATGCTGGATTTCCACGACGCTGACAAGTCCACATACTTCCTCGTCCCCTCCCCTATTAGTGTCTATATATCCCGATCCTCATATCTCTTTCACACTGCTCCTTTATAATTTTTCGGCAATCCTTTACATTATGGTTTACTAACAAGATGTCCTCTAAAGAGCATTACGTAAATTTAACATCGTTAACGATTACAAAATGTATGGACTTGTTCATAGCTTGAAAACAGCATTAGCGGTTTTATACTAAATACCTTTGGAGCAATATAGACTAGGACCGGCTAACTTTGTACGAAACGTTAGTACAGTAAAAGTTAATCACTTATTTAAAATAGAAGGAAATTTCTATTTTCAAAGTTCAGTAGTTTTTGAAAATTGTTATAAGAATAGTTTAAAATTGCCTATTTTCAGTTAAACATTTTCATCCAACTTTAATTGCGTTTCGGCGAAAAGCAGAGTATTAATAACAGTTTTTCGGAGCACATAAACTCACTCAACAGTGCACTAATCAGGCCATTGTTATTGTTTTATAATCAGCTGATTAATACTTTTATCAACTGAAGCTACCGCCTTATTGTTGTAGATTTTAGCACATACGTCATCGAGAGTGCAGTACATTTAAATTTATTCGGCTATGAGATTGTATAGTATATTATATTACGTATAGAGATATTAAGTTGTACTATTTACGTGAATGTAGGCTACGATATATATTACATGTTTAAGTGGGTTTAATATATTCATACGAAACACATTAGAATAAAAAATGAGGGATATCAATGAGTTTATAGTAGACTTATAACAACAGAATACAGTTAAATTTATTAAGCATTCTTGTAAGACGGCGTTGAATATAAGGGATGAAGAATTAATGATTTAGATGTATGTCTATTGTAAATTGTAATTAATTGTTAATTATGTAATTACCGTTATATCCAATACCTTGACCTTATTTTAAAGTAAATTTTTAGGCTTCTGTATGAGTCTGTAGTGATAAAGTACATTTATTTTGATTGTTTGTAAAATATGCGATTGCTCGTCAAAAAAACTTTAAACCTAATCTTTTTCGTACTTGTGTTATTTATATATGGCTATACAACAATCTCATAAACAATATATTGCATTTTATTATTTTTTTTATACATTGAAGCTTTTCGCCACTTGTTAGTATTGGCATTATCAAACCCTCTTGAGTACCTTAAAGTTGTATGACTACATCTGGACTCATTGTAGTCAGGTGTAATTTATAAACATAAATTTTATTTAAATATATAATTTATTTTGTACTTGTTTCTAAGCATAGTGTTTACGTTTTCTGGGTTTTATGGGTAGTTTATACAATAATGAGCCGAACATATAAATCCGCAATAACAATCAACACAGTACGAATTCGTCTCCACTCTACATGTGTCCATTTGGAAGAGATCGACGATACGAATGCAAATCGTTCGAGAGGTCGTTTTACAGCAGGAACGAAATTGTGCGGACAGAAAACTGCCTTTCTCTTTTATTATTGTCGATTTGTGAAACACCACAATGAAAGGAAAAAACCTACGTTCTCAGAAATCTGATAAGCTGGAATTAGGGCGTACCGCCTACGCGCGGGACTTTGGGCCGAGACCCTGTCTTGGCAGCGAATAAAATGTAGACATCGACACCACAAATTGTACCCTCGTGGATGGGCACGATTTTGTTCGTTTTTTATATATTCCGGTTAGAAAAGGAGAAACAGTGCGCACCACCCACTTCAGCCTCGTTCCGAAATTTATGATAATTGAGTTCACCTCTTTTCGTCCGTCGGCTGGGCAGAGCGCACGCAAAGAAAACAAACAAGAAGTGCTTACGTACGTGTGAAGTTCCCACGGCGGACATGTTAGTTTTAGTAAATACCAGGAGAGGTCGTTGCTTGAGTGATAGGGTTAAGCATGTTGCTTAGAGACCTAATCAGCTGACACGTGCTTATTTCGCTCGCTCGAAACACTTCTTTCACATTGAGAAACATATGAATGTGATTACGGTCTAAAGGCGTCTTTTCGCTCGGTGTTCTCCTTTCCGGCCTCTCTCTTTTATTACACATCGGCGCGCAGACATGATGCAGCGCGAACCTACCCTGGCAAATAGTTTTACCTAAACATTGTTGCTCTTATATCAAGAGGAAAGAGGAACTGGTCATAAGTATCTGATATATACAGAGCCAAACTTAATGGCTATCGAGAATTGCTATAGATTTTTAGAAGCTTTATAGAATCCGTATGTATGACAACCATTCGCAAAGAATTAAAGGTAGGGTTTGCAAACATAAGCGAAATTAAGGCAGAAACATAAAAGATCCTAGTAGCGAATAAGCGAGTAATATTACGACTTTACTTATACAAGGGCAGACACCAACCCTCTATTGGGGTCATAAAGCGTTGCCTAATCGTTACACCCGTCAGTAAAAAGAGATGGATTCAACCGGAGCTGAGGAAAGGACATGGAATATCCTGGTAGAGAATATAAGGAAGATATTATGACGTCATATGAGCAGGACGCTTACGCGAAGTAGAGGTTAACGAGGGGTTAGGTCAGAAGTTTACCCCCTCCAGTTATTTGGATAGAAAAGAAGTCTATAAACCACTGTACTATCTATCGACTCTAACTTGGCTAAACTTTCGCTACCAGATGCCGCTGGATTCAGTATAAAACTGATTGCTCAAGGTTAATTACTGTAGTCTTTGCGATATGAGGCGAAAACAATAGAATTTAATAAGAAGTATCATAGAATAAAAGATGTCATGATGCACCTTGAAATTCCATAAAATATTGATAATATTTCGCAACATTTTATTTATCTAATTTTTCTAATATAATTCCAATATAATAATATTTTTGTTCTTATTTTTCTGTTAAATAAACAATTAAAAATAATTTTTCTATCATTAAATTTTGTTATATAAAATGCTAAGCATTAAAAATCTTCAAAGGGGGTTTTCCGCTTTCCTCATAATAATCCTGACCAATAAAATTGTGAACTGTTTATGATTGTTAACAACAACAATGTATTGACGGTAATAAACTAGTTGATTTTTTCTCCGCTTGATGTCGCTAGCTACAGCACTCTCGCTAAATAGTAAATTATATGATTAATTAAATGTCCAATGATTTTTACTTGTAATAATGATTTATTTAGAGGAAAAATTATATTGTAAATACCTACACAAACAAATAGTCATTACTTTTCAGACATTGAAAACACTTATTTTATTTGAAATTAATTTTTCAATCTATTTGTTAGATATAGTTTTCTTCTGTATCATATTTTATTCATTATGAAATTTATTTGACCATTTCCTAACTTTGTGTATTACATTAGTAATCTAAGTGTAGTGTTAAAATTTAAAAAAATACTTTCGGTAGAATTCGTAGCAGAAAAATATTTTTCCTACATTTCCCGACTCCGAAAAACGTGATTAATAGGGTGGAGCTGACGTAACAGTTGCTTTACTGGGTACAGCTGATCAGGTATTTGTAAAAGTATTTTTATATAATAATATGCATTAAAATAATCTACGATTTTATTTTGTCTAATCATCTTTCGGTCTCGAATAAATCTACTCCAGAACTTCACTGATTTCAAAGAAGTTCTCCATCTCGGGATGAACCTTCATCCATATCTGTTTACAAAAACAACGGGGGACTTTATATTGTTTTCGTAAATTACAGACAGTTGTGTGTTTCTAGTTCAGCTTAACTTTGGCTTTAAGTATCTTCTAACAAGCTTTACTGTCATTTTTTAGTGCAACATGTTTCATAGAAAAGATTTCATACTTTACCAAACGGTATTTCGACATGCAATATGTTTCCTTACATACATTTATCTTTTCCATTTACGTAAGGAAGACACACGGTTTTGTAATTTCCTCTACCATGGTGACCTTGAATTCTCACACAAACCACAATCTCGGGCCTTGTTGGGAAATATAGTCACATTTTGGGAATAGCTCACTCTAGCGATAGCTCGACAGTCAAACATTGTAGCTATACTAATGCCAACGAGCCTAACTCATAAGGCGTGACATTATGGTTTTTGTCCAAAAGAAAATAATTGGGGTAGGTTTGAAAGCGGGAAACGCTGTACGCTGTTAAGGGAGGGTTTTTATGTTTCCTCTTCAGGGTTGAATAAATTTACCGTTGAGAGGAGGGTATGACTAATTCTGAACAGTTACGATGGTTCGGCGTGATTCTTTTGGAGAATTTCCAGAGGTTTTCATTAGAATCGAAATAACTACTGTTTAAAGTGTTATTAATATACTTTCCAGTGAAAACTCACATATGGTTGTATTTTGTTCCTTGGAGTTGTTTTTAGTTCTTTACCTTCTAACAATTATGTTTTTAGGGAAGAGACAAAAATCCTTTTTATTTCTTCATCCTACAAATCCTTCTTTGACGTTTCACAAATCATTTGTTCTTTCTTTATTCCAAAAATCTTTTCTTGCCGCTACACGAATGCTTTGTTATTTTTTTTGTTCTACAAATCCTTCCTTGATGGTTCACAAGTTATTTGTTCTTTCTTTGCTCTACAAATCCTTCCATGATGCAACACAAATCCTTTTTCGATGTTTCTCAAATCTTTTCTTCTTACTTTACTCGTTAATTCTTTATTATCGCTTCATATCTTTCTTTATTCCACAAATCTTTTCTTGCCGCTACACGAATGCTGTGTTATTTATTTTGTTCTACAAATCCTTCCTTGATGGTTCACAAGTTATTTGTTCTTTCTTTATTCCAAAAATCTTTTCTTGCCGCTACACGAATGCTGTGTTATTTATTTTGTTCTACAAATCCTTCCTTGATGGTTTACAAGTTATTTGTTCTTTCTTTATTCCAAAAATCTTTTCTTGCCGCTACACGAATGCTGTGTTATTTATTTTGTTCTACAAATCCTTCCTTGATGGTTCACAAGTTATTTGTTCTTTCTTTATTCCAAAAATCTTTTCTTGCCGCTACACGAATGCTGTGTTATTTATTTTGTTCTACAAATCCTTCCTTGATGGTTCACAAGTTATTTGTTCTTTCTTTGCTTTACAAATCCTTCCATGATGCAAAACAAATCCTTTTTCGATGTTTCTCAAATCTTTTCTTCTTACTTTATTAATTAATTCTGTATTATCGCTTCATATCTTTCTTTATTCTACAAATCCTTTTCCCTCGCGACTTAAATCCTTTTTACCTAATTTATTCTACGAACTCCTTTTTGTTGCTCTATACTCGATTTGTCATATTCACATCCTTTCTTCTGTTCTCACTTCTTCATTTATTATACAAATCCTTTCCTGTCAGAAGAAAAAAGAGGAGATGTAGTATGAGGGGTGAGAGTGAAAACGGAATGAGAGAGGGAGGAAGGGGTGGAGAGGGAGAGAGAGAATCAGGTTCTACAGGCACTGTACAACTTCGACCATTGAAGCCATCAGGGACGTCTATTTATTAGGATTCTGATATAGTTACAATCTCTCTTAGTCAACATTCATGCCGTGTAAGTTATTAATTATTACAAATAAATGTATATGCATCTATATAACCTATGTGTTTCGTATTGAGAGCACTTATGGTTTATGCATATTTGTTCTCCTTTCCACGTGCTTGTGAGAGTGAAAATTAGAGGAAGATATTGTTTGTAGTTTTCCAATTTTATAAACCGTCAGATTTTTCTGGAGTACATTTATTACAATCGTACTTCGTTATTGAATTGAAGTTAACTTTCGTGTATATACCAACATTTCAGTATTTTTTATTAAGTAATTAAATGTTGTGAGAGTAGTTATATAAATAGAATCATTCAGTAACTTTGGGTACTTCTAGAGGAATGTTTATTTCCAGCTGTAAAAAAAGATTTCACATAAACAATAAAATGTTACAACTACTTTTATAAGCAAAATATTGAAAAATAAGGGGGAAACAAATTTGTAGACTACTAATTTATTTTCAAATATTTTTATTATTCATATTATTATTATATTAATATTTATCAATTGTTTTTAACTTTATTTTATAGCTCCATTTTAATTATTATTTATTATGACTTTCCTTTAATTATCTGTTTATAACTATTTATTTTATTTTAATATTCTTGTATTTTTGTATTTTTTCATTTTATTAATATTTATATTATTTTGATAATTTTATTGTTAGTATTTATTTTATTTTATTTGTTTGTTATTTATACACTTAGTTCTATACGATTTACTCACGTGAATTTGTAAAGGAAGGACTTGCATATAATGGAAGCGGTTTTTATCTGCAACAACGGTAACGGGTTTAGTGGCTTATCGCGTGAGGGAGATGCACATTTGGCGACACCGTTACAGTTACGGACAGCGTAATTTGTTGCCACGATTGTCTCAAGGTTTATCACCTGATTCGGCCATTACGAGGGTGAAATGAAACGATTTTACGCCGATGAGCTTCCGTGGTCATTAAAGTCTCCGACGTCCAACTGTGTCGTAGTTTCATGCGTGACTTCTGAAAATTAAAGCAAATATTTTTGTAACTTACAGGAGATGTCAACGTTAGTTTGAATTGTTAAATAAGCAACAATCCTCTAATGAGAGTTGTAATCATTTCGTGAGACAAAAGTCTCAAAGAAGAGTTTGTAATGTTATATTAAATAGGTAAAGAAACAATCATTTATTCGAACGTGTAAGCAATTTCTATTTCGAACGCATTTTGCATATGCGCACGCGTGCACTTGAGTGTCAGTATGTGTGTGAACTCTCAAATTCTAACGGGCAGATCGAGCTGCGGCCACTCCATCCTAGAACCAAGTCTCTATTCTGATAGTCCGTTTCTTAGATAAACTCAACCGAGGCTACACAAAGGCTCTACTTCAATACTTGGACCGAATGTGGTATTTAAGTAGGTAATACATAGACGTTTGGAACGTTCTGATTGAAGCCAATAATCACAGCCGATTCAATCGTCTCGTCACAGGGTCACCAGTAGGCCTTATAGAAAGACTTTCTGGCTCCTAGATACAGGTACCATGAGACGTGTCATGGAACTGACCCTAGTAACCCGGTTCGGGAAGTACGAACTTGAGGTTGGATTCGTGGGCGCGTGGCTTAGAAGATGAGATGTTCCAAATGGGGCATTGTTGACGAAAGGTTGGAATATTCGCTCTAGGTACCTTTTACATCTTGTTTCACCAACTCTAAAAATCTTTATTTTTTACTCAATCTGTGT
>JBAIZL010000007.1:4144555-4162055 GCA_036971475.1 Prosapia bicincta | reverse complement strand
TAAGAAATCTCTGGTAGTTGGAATAGGGTAAAATTAGGCACGGGTAGACAGGGAATTTGTGTCAGAGATGGCTTCCCGCTACCAGCACCCGCTACCCGCTAACATAAAGACAAAAATAGGTAATATGATTTATGGATGACGTCCTTATTGAATAATTATGTATTGATAGATACATGTTACGTAAACAAGGATACCTATAAACATAATGGCTTGAAACTCTTCGCCAAATTAATGTATTGGCATAACAAGTGCCTCATTCACTAGTCATCTGTTGACCTCGCAAAACTCCTAACAAACGTTTTATAAATACTCATATTGGTAAATATAAATAAATAAATAAATAAGTACATATATATATATATATATATATATATATATATATATATATATATATATATATATATATATATATAATACGTTTTCTTGTTTAATAATTAAAAACAACATAGGTTATTCAAATACAAGAATATTTATTATTTTATATCCAAAGCTTTTCGTTGGCAAACAGTACATTCATAAATCATAATACCTATTTTTGTCTTTATGTTAGCGGGTATCGGGTGCTTTTAGGCCTATAGCTTACATTATTGTAATTTTCATTCCTGATGATGTTGGTACTGTTTGCCAACGAAAAGCTTTGGATATAAATTAATAAATATTCTTGTATTGAATAACCTATGTTGTTTTAAAATATATATATATATATATATATATATATATATATATATATATATATATATATATATATATATATACAGTAGTCTTTGAGAATGCTGGAACTATACACCGGCGAAAAGCTTCAGCATAATTGTAAATGTTGAATAAAATATATCTTGATTATGAACTTTTTGAAGTTATTTAATAATTATAACAAATCAAGAAAAAATAATCATCTTTATTATAATATATATATATAAATATATATAAATATATATATATATATATATATATATATATATATATATATATACATATGAAAAAAATAAAAGAAATACAAATTCAAGAACAATTTATTGAATCATATTGTTGGCAAACAGTACGGATGTGGACAGAGAGAGAGAGAGAGAGAGAGAGAGAGAGAGAGAGAGAGAGAGAGAGAGAAGAGGAAACAGAGAGGGATGCATAGAGCTCAGTGGCGGTTTTCAATTATTGAAAAAGAAAGAACGAGAAAGAATGAAGACAAAATGGATACAAAATTTAAAAAAAAAAACGATGTAAGTGAAGGTGCGTAATGAAACGTTGAGTGCGCAAAATGACACTACCCTTACTAACAGTAACGCCAGGAAACTGCATCTTTAGGGTGATGATTGTAATAACGGCTTAGTTTTACGACAGCGAAATTGATGTATCTAGAGTTTGCTTAGTTAGTTAACATATCCTTATTAGCGACCGTACAGGCAACGGGAGAACAGCAACAGTGCCGAATCCGTTTGCTCAGTCTTACAGGTAACGGTCCATTAACCAATTTTCTAAATAATTTGATTCGGTCCGGACCACCGCGGGACCCGAATTTGGGAGGATCCCAGCCAATGCATCATGCCTCCAGAGGTCGCGCAGTGTATACAAACTGAAACTGTCTTGATGGTAATCTAATTTGAGTTGAACTCTATCCCACAAATTGTCTGCCCACCGGTCTGCCGGCAATTTCGTATAAATCCAATCAACAAGTGATCTGCCTTACTGACCGCACATTATAGCATGTTCTCCGAAAGAATCAAGTGTGCTTTATTGCAGATTAATGAACAATCTACAGAATGTGTTATAGATGTGAGGAAATGTAAGGAGGTTGCTCACACTTTGGGATGTAACGTTATGTGCTATTAATATGCTCTCTCTCTAACAGATGTCGTCATTGTCAAGACAAGCTTCCCACCAATAGCATTTCGTATCCGGAGTAGCTTTTTCACAACATTGTTGCTAGATTGTATCACTATAATTTAATTATCTGTAGTTTGTACCGTTTTAGTTCGAGTCCTTTTTGACAACAATAACTTCTTTTTATATTAAAAAGGTAATCTTCTGCTAAAAAAGGACGGAAAGGAAATGGTTTTTTCTAGTTAGATGTCAGTGAGGCCCCACTTGAAATGATCTGTTTTGGAAAATTAATATTAGTACTTTTTTAAATAAGATATGTGAATAAATTTCCTTTTTTGATATATGGTCTTCTTTTTTCTTAAATAAAAAAAAAAAAAAAAAAAAAATTAAAACTCATCCTAATGAAGATTTTGGAAGATTAAGCATCCACTCAACTTATGTAGCTTGCCACAAAGTAGAACTTCCTAAAATAATATTTGTAACAAGTTTTGGTTGTAAATATGTTGGCAAATACTATAAAAGTAAAATCTAAGATTCGTTCCACATGCCGCAACACTTTCTAATAATGTTGCATCTATCGTAGTTCGTAAAATGGCCACATTTATTGGAGCGCCTTAAACATATTTACGTTTGAAAATTACTTTTCTTCCGACAATTCTTGTATCAGGAGGCTGGAAATCGTGAAATGCAACCGGATTGTGTCAAAACCATATCGAAGTAACTAAACTCTAAAGTTTCTCGAGCAAGTGTTTTTGTAGGCTATCTTTAAAGCGTTCAGCCAATTCAACTATTATATCCTATAAAGTATAAAGGATTGCAAATGTATAGCTGGTCCCACGTAAGCAGGCGCGTGACCTCGAAGGCCGAGGATAGGCGGGAGGAAGGGTAGAGGAAGCAAAAGATCGTTCCACAGACATTATAATATGAGGTACAGTATTTATATTACAATAATGTAGAGCTGACAAGTCCGAAAGGCCGCTATAAATATTATTTTATTTGATTTGTCATATTAACCAGATCATTTACGTTAGGTTTTGGACAAATTTAATTATATCAGCTTTATAAAAGACCGCAACGCCTGTAATTTCTTAGGGATGGCCTTTGATGCAACACGCAATACAAAAACCAATGTTTTTGAATAGAGCTTTTTGTTTTCTATCGATCGATCGCGCGCCAGCTTACGAGTGAAGAGTTATAGCCAGGTTGAGGTAGGACCAAATGTCCTCTTGGTAGACAGTATAATGGTCGTAGAATTTGAGCAGACCTTATGGGTAGACCTGAAGCAGGCCTTATCTCTAACTCAGGCATAAAGGAGTGTCTAGCAGTTACACCCTCATCACACAAGTCGTTCACCTGCCAAAATGTTTACATCTGGTTTATTTCACCTAGAGGAATAAAATCGGAATACAATTTTGTGTCATGGAATTTTTCAGTGAAATATTTTGATCTAAAATATGTGTGAAATACCTTTATTTATTATTTTCCGTGGGTAGCCAACAGGGTTTTTAATTGAACCACAGCGGGCCTTTCTTAAGTGATTTAATGTTAGAAAAAATGTCAAGTGCTAAAGATTGGCAAAATGTAGGCGATATACATATTTTATTCGGCCCAATGGGCCTCCAAAACCGCATTCATGACACCCACCCTCTGGTAAACTGTCTCCATCTCACATGCGCATGCGGTTAGTATCATTACATAGCGTGAAGGAAACCTTCTTGATTGTCCATGTACTAAGCTACTGAGTTCTTTCCTTGGAAAATCAGAACTTAGTGAAATGAAACAGTGTCGCCCTAAGAGTGCTAAAAAACCTGCAAGAAAGATAACCAACTAGGACAAATCCCGCGACAGATCATCCAGGAACCCTGTGGGCTAGGATATCCTTATTCAAATGGATAAAGAGAGATGTTACCTTACAAATACCTTGTTAGGGAGACTATGGTAGGAGTGGCATGCACCTATTCTTCCACTGCATGTTCGAAACTGAAATGGCACGCAAAGCAAAATTAGTATTTCCGTTTGGGCTAAGCTGCAACCCTGGGGATGTACCTCTGCGTCACCTGGAACATAACTGTGAAGCAGAATAATCTTCATTTATTTGAGACTTTAGGATTAGTGACAGACATTTAGAAGGGACAGCAGACATATGTGTGTCTCGTGGGTGGGGTCGTACCTACCCAGTGAGGAAATGAGTTTGCCTGATTGTAGGAGTAGAACCTTCTCGCGTCGGATGTGTTGTTTCATCAAAGACTTTTTCAAGTGGTGTTAATCTCCTTCATCGAGGCGCCTAGTTACACATATGGTTTAATAAGTTACGGTGCTGCCATCTATCAAAACGTAGCGGGACTGTAATTAGAGCACTCTAGCACCATTAAGTACGTGTTGCTACATGTTTGAGTACAGTTCTCTGCCATTCGTAATGTTCTCTTTTGTTGACGCTTTTAGGGGTAACTCTATTTTCAAAACTTAAATCGTACTCCATCGTAAGAGTACGACTTAAGCTTTGAAAATGGAGTTACTCCGAAACGCGTCAACAAAAGATAATATTATAACGTTAGGAATGATAGAAAACTACTCAAATATATAGAAATACTCCTTACAGAAATGAAGATGAGTATACTAAAAATGTCTTGTTGCTACTCCTAATTCTTCCCAGAACTCGATCCTTTAAAAATGACTGTCGGCTCACTCAGTTTGCCTATTGCCACTTTGGAAGATGTGAATAAAGCTTTAGTAGCAACAAAGTAGGAACATTACACCTGCTGGTAGAAGATAAATAAGGAAAATAGTCACTAATGGAAGGGCCAATAAGGGCAGAAGAACTAGCGAGAAAACCTAACAAACATTGAGTAAGAAAAGGAAAACATGAAGAAAAGGGGTTGGGAATGAAGTGATAGACACACAAATATAGACACCTTCTTTACTACACAACAGAAAGCTTGAGTGCAATGGTTCTAATGGTGAACAATTACACGACAAAATTTATATGTTTTTAAATTTGTCTAATAAAATAACGATTAGTTGATTTGCGTATCTCCACTAGCGACTGTACAGCACGTTTAAACGTTTTAAAATCTTAATGGATTACGTTATATGTTAATACAGTTATTTTCAAATAATAATTCATTAATTAAAAATTTATTAATGAAATAATTTCAGTTTTATATTTGAGACAAACTTTACACAAAAGGGGCAGGGTAAGTAATACAGCTATTTCGTCCCATTTTGCTTAACGTAAGTGATAACATATGATTTCATAAAATAGCTGATTTTATATTATTGGTTATGTGATAGAACAGTGGTTTTAACGCATAGGTGATGTTACTTAAGTGATAATAATTGCAATTATTTAACAAAAGTAACTAGGTTAATTTTGTTTAACCTAAGCACTAATTTAAACCTATGTTTTATACTTGTTCAAGTTCTAAATACTTAAGCGTTAGAAGATTTTTTTGAAAAAAGAGATCGAGATTGTGTGTTGGGAAATTATCAGAAATATTTCTCACTTAGAGTAAGTTTTACAATTTTTATAAATACTAATTGTTACCCTAGACTCTCTGAATAACCATTTTTTATTAAAATAAAAATATTGTTAAACCCCCAGTACTACAAAAATAATAAAACATAACTAATTTTACAAGTTACATTATATTGAACTCCTTGGTAAGATAAAGTTTATTAATCTCAAGCTAATTCTAATATTAGTTAATTTTTATTATTTTTGTAGAATTGGAGGTGTTATATTTATTGTATCAATGTCGTTTTGATATTGTAAAACCTTTTTTATAAAAAATATTCCCGAAGCTTCCACTATCAACATTTTTTTACAATTTTCCCCCTATCTACAAACTCATCTCTCTATCTCCAACGTAAATCTTTCAGCAGACGCAGCCTAGCCGAAGATTCTCCAATTATACTTCCCCGAAGCGGCTTCTGTTTAGCTCTGTATAAACTGTAGTACAAACTCGGCCTGCGCCGCAGACACCCTGATGATGACCAGTGCACTGTTCCATTATTCCAACGTAAATCTTTCAGCAGACGCAGTCTAGCCGAAGGTACTCCAATTATACTTCTCCGAAGCGGCTTCTGTTTAGCTCTGTATAAACTGTAGTACAAACTCGCGCCTGCGCCGCAGACCACTGATGATGACCAGTGCACTGTTCCATTACTCTAACGTAAATCTTTCAGCAGACGCAGTCTAGCCGAAGGTTCTCCAATTATACTTCCCCGAAGCGGCTTCTGTTTAGCTCTGTATAAACTGTAGTACATACTCGCGCCTACGCCGCTGACACCCTGATGATGACCAGTGCACTGTTCCATTATTCCAACGTAAATCTTTCAGCAGACGCAGTCTAGACGAAGATTCTCCAGTTATACTTCCCCGAAGCGGCTTCTGTTTAGCTCTGTATAAACTGTAGTACATACTCGCGCCTGCGCCGCAGACACCCTGATGATGACCAGTGCACTGTTCCATTATTCCAACGTAAATCTTTCAGCAGACGCAGTCTAATCGAAGGTTCTCTAATTATACTTCCCCGAAGCGGCTTCTGTTTAGCTCTGTATAAACTGTAGTACAAACTCGCGCCTGCGCCGCAGACACCCTGATGATGACCAGTGCACTGTTCCATTATTCCAACGTAAATCTTTCAGCAGACGCAGTCTAGCCGAAGGTTCTCCAATTATACTTCTCCGAAGCGGCTTCTGTTTAGCTCTGTATAAACTGTAGTACAAACTCGCGCCTGCACCGCAGACACCCTGATGATGACCAGTGCACTGTTCCATTATTCCAACGTAAATCTTTCAGCAGACGCAGTCTAGCCGAAGGTTCTCCAATTATACTTCCCCGAAGCGGCTTCTGTTTAGCTCTGTATAAACTGTAGTACATACTCGCGCCTGCGCCGCAGACCACTGATGATGACCAGTGCACTGTTCCATTATTCCAACGTAAATCTTTCAGCAGACGCAGTCTAGCCGAAGGTTCTCCAATTATACTTCCCCGAAGCGGCTTCTGTTTAGCTCTGTATAAACTGTAGTACAAACTCGCGCCTGCGCCGCAGACACCCTGATGATGACCAGTGCACTGTTTCATTATTCCAACGTAAATCTTTCAGCAGACGCAGTCTAGCCGAAGGTTCTCCAATTATACTTCCCCGAAGCGGCTTCTGTTTAGCTCTGTATAAACTGTAGTACAAACTCGTGCCTGCGCCGCAAACACCCTGATGATGACCAGTGCACTGCTCCATTATTCCAACGTAAATCTTTCAGCAGACGCAGTCTAGCCGAAGGTTCTCCAATTATACTTCCCCGAAGCGGCTTCTGTTTAGCTCTGTATAAACTGTAGTACAAACTCGTGCCTGCGCCGCAAACACCCTGATGATGACCAGTGCACTGCTCCATTATTGCAACGTAAATCTTTCAGCAGACGCAGTCTAGCCGAAGGTTCTCCAATTATACTTCTCCGAAGCGGCTTCTGTTTAGCTCTGTATAAACTGTAGTACAAACTCGCGCCTGCGCCGCAGACCACTGATGATGACCAGTGCACTGTTCCATTACTCTAACGTAAATCTTTCAGCAGACGCAGTCTAGCCGAAGGTTCTCCAATTATACTTCCCCGAAGCGGCTTCTGTTTAGCTCTGTATAAACTGTAGTACAAACTCGCGCCTGCGCCGCAGACCACTGATGATGACCAGTGCACTGTTCCATTACTCTAACGTATTTACTTTGATGCTGCCATACATCATCGTCCCGCGTCCGTTTAAGTGAAGTATTTATTTTGTTATTGGTTTAGTTCGCTCGCGTTTTAATTTAATTTTAACTAGATTTTAACTTAGTTACGGTTGTAAGTGGAGACGATTTGCGAAGAGCAAAGGGTGATGTATGTGGCTTTGCGGGAGTGACTTGTAATTAAGTTAACTCGATATTTCTCAAAGCAATCAAAATAAATGGTTTTCGTTGCTACCATTTGTTATTGCTGAACGAAAAAAGAGCGGTTCAAGAAAACTATTAAAAGTTTAATAAATATGTTGTGGCCCTCGGGGGGAATATCGGCAGAAAACGTTTACAGCCTCATATATAGAAAAGTTTAATTGAGAAAATCATTTAATTTTGCTAAACGAGAAATTAACTGAATTTTTGTCATCAGACGCGCCTAATAATGTTTTCATTTCAAAATTTGGATTAAAAGTACATAACTTATTATTATTTTTATATAGAATTATTTGTATTAGAATTTATCAAAATTTAAATAAAGTAATATATTTATTAACTGATCAAAACTATTTAATAATAACCTTTTTCCTTAAAAATGATCTATAAGTAATCTGACATAACGTACGCGTTAAAACAGCTGTTCTACAAGATAACATATAACACAAAATCAGCTGTTGCATGAAATCATATGTTATCATTTAAATCACTTTGAGGGGACTCATAGCGGAATCTGACGCAAGCTATACTGACGCACAGTTGTGTGTGTTAAGTCCGTCCAATACGTTTTTGTGGGTATTGCTGTTAAAGTGTTCACATCAATTATTATTTTAGCAAAATTGTTCAGAAAAATTGCATTGCTTAAATAGTGTGATAACATATGATTTCATAAAGCAGCTGATTTTATGTTATAGTTTATGTTATAGAACAGCTGATTTAACGCATAGGTTATGTTACTCTATTAAAAATGTGTTATTCAATACTGCTATCAGTTAATAAATATATTATTCTATATTTTGAGAGATGTTTCTATAAACTTACTGAAAAGGGAATAAACTATATGAAGGTGAGATTTCGTATTATGAGATGTTGTTATATTCTGTAAGATCTCCAACTTCAGAACAATTTGACAGCAATGTACATACATTGTTTTCCCGTAGCCCTTAGAAAGGTCTTATAGCAGCAATAATAATAATACGATTTGTGGCGGAACTGAAAAACCTTTGAAGAACACATACTAGTTGCATTTGAAACCTATAATAACTACGTCCTACAGATAAATGTAGCATTCATTTCTGTCAACCAATCCCATCGACTGACAGATTGTAAGTACGTGTTACACCGAAAGTTTTCTTTAAATAAATGTTACTCATAAATACGGCCCAGTTAACTTGCGCTCTTATACTATAGCAAGTAGTGGCCCGCTTTAGGAAATACTAGCTCCGAGATACTATGCTATATCTATGTCGTTCTAACAATATGTAACGTAAAGGTAGAGAATCATAAACATCCATATTTTTTGTAATACAGTATAAACATATATGCTTCTTTAAAAATATTGGTCTTTGTAAAACCAAAATTAAAATTAATATAATTACTCTTTATATCATTTCAAAATTAATTATAATTACACTCACAGAATAAGCGCGCGCGCGCACACACACACACACACACACACACATAAATAAATAAATATATATATATATATATAAAGAACAAAAGTCAAAATACAAATACAAGAATTATATTTGAATTTACAAAAATTCAAATTCAAATATAATTCTTGTATTTGTATTTTGACTTTTGTTCTTTATTAATACACAAGAAAACATATTGCAATATTTATATATATATATATATATATATATATATATATATTTTTTTTAAAACAACATAGGTTATTCAATTACAAGAATATTTATTAATTTATATTCAAAGCTTTTCGTTGGCAAACAGTACCAACATCATCAGGAATGTTGTACCAACATATTCCTGATGATGTTGGTACTGTTTACCAACGAAAAGCTTTGGATATAAATTAATAAATATTCTTGTATCTGAATAACCTATGTTGTTTTAAATTATTAAACAAGAAAACGTATTATATATATATATATATATATATATATATATATATATATGTATATATATATATATATATATATATATATGTATATATATATATATGAATGTGTGTATATATTATATATATATATATATATATATGTATATATATATGAATGTGTGTATATATTATATATATATATATATATATATATATATATATATATATATATATGTATATATATATGAATGTGTGTATATATTATATATATATATATATATATATATATATATATATATATATATATATATATATATGTGTATATATATGTGAATGTGTGTATATATTATATATATATATATATATATATATATATATATATATATATATGCATGTGTGTATATTATATATATATATATATATATATATATATATATATATATATATATATATATATATATATATATATATTTATTTATTTATTTATTTATAATAAAATATCACAGGAAAAAAGTTTTAAAAAGATTCATTCTTCTCTTTTCACTTTTTCTTTGTTATTGCTACTTTCCTGTTCTTGTTACTGTGCTTTATTCTCAGTATCGTCACTTCAATGTTTTCTTTCCATAGAATTCGTCAGCAAATTATATAATTTTCTTTAGCCACATTATTCCTTATTTAGTTATTGTAATATGTAAATTTTTTTTTAATAATTTACTTAAAAAACCAAAACGAGAATTAAAACGAAGATAAAGAGAAAAGTAAGTGTCAACAGACAAACCATTAAGATACTAGTAGCATTATGTTATAGTGCAGTGTATTATATTGTAATGCAGTGGGGTATTATATTGCAATACAAGTATTGGCGAAAACCTTAATACTAGAAAAATATTAAAAAATAACTAATAAAAGAAGTTACCTAAGATTAAACCCAAGTGTATATTTCGATGACCATCTCATTCTCATCAGAGGGTCTTATTACACAATTACAATCTAGAATACAATAATTTACAAACTAGAGTGGCGCCATCCGCTCTCAGCTTACCTCATGGCTGCAGAGATCGGTTGGTGTCAGTCTAGTTTCTAAATTGTTGTATTTTATATTGTAATTTTGTAATGAGACCTTCTGAACATGATAATGACATCGTCATCGAAATGTACATAAGGGTTAAATCTAAAGTAACCTATACCATTAAATATTTTTTTTATTATTTTTGTGGTATTGAGGTTTTTGCAAATATTTTTATTGTAGTTAAAGAAAGATAGAGAGGGAAATGGATAAATAAATAGATGGATATAAATGTATATTATGGAGATAGAGAGACAGACAGACAGAGAAAGACATTAGAGGAAGATGTTGAAAGATAGCAAAGAAGTTAAAGAAGAACGAGAAAAAGCGGGAGAGGAAATATAAGTGACTAAGATAGGGAGAGAAACAAGTCTATAACTTTGTAATAAACAAATTTGCTTTTTTAAACCTTTCCACTGTACAAGCACCGCCACCTGGACGAAACGCTTACAGGCCGCAGTATGGCTGCACAGAGCCATACTCAGCCGAAGAAAGCCGACATGAATGCAAATTTATTGCGTCCATTGTTTTTCACTTGTCACCTAACTCAGAGCGCTGTTTCCTTTTACAATAAAATCAAGTTATACTTGTTGCCACTCAATCTAGTTTCAGAGTCCATGACTTGATTAGATAATAAGGCGAACGGGCTACTAGCTGCACTCCCATATATGTTCACCTAGCCTGTGCGTTTAGAGTGCAATTTGTTAATGCGTTGTTCTATTTAAATTAGTATAGTGCGGTAGAGCGAGCAAATATAGGCAGCAGTGACGTCATTAAACTATAAGTTTTAACTCTTTACTTGTTACGTATAAAGAAGCTGGTGTTGGCATTCTCAATAGGTTGGGATACCTCAGTAGGTATACGTTATACAGTCTTCGTATTAAAAACGAAGATTTTTAAACAAAGTTATAGTATTACAAGCATTTTGTTTTAAACAAAAACCTTTTGATATTTAAGTTGAGGATTTTTAAACAAAGTTATAGTATTACAAGCATTTTGTTTTAAACAAAACAAAATCTTCATTTTTAAGTTGGAGATTTCCAAACAAAGTTATAGGTAACAAAGTTAAACAAAAAAGTTTTCATATTTAAGTTGGGGTTCATTTTCTGCCAAAGTTATAGTATTACGTGTATATTATTGCAAAGGAAAAAATGGAATAGTATTGAGATTTTGCTACTGCAATATATACTATATAGACCTATATAGTACTAAATATATATTGACCTATGTAGTACATAAATATATATAGTACTTAGAGTATAATACAGTGGCATGTGCAATCTTAGACAAGTTGCAAGTAGAGACTTCTATGAGCGGGCAGGAAGTAACGACATAAGGTATACGCAATACACATACAACTCATAACTGTCTCCTTTTTCAACTATAAAAAGTGCAATGGTCTTGCTTTAGTCATACTATTTTTCTAGCCATATTTATTTACCTTTCAATGCTAGAGTAACATGTAGCAAATTAGTCCCCCCTCCCTGATAGCGAGTAGGTCTATTTAAATGTACAGTTCAGTGAGGATAGTACTCTGTATCAAACATGACGACCAGTGCTCCTGAGTTTAAAGAAAACAGCTCCCGAATAGAAAATCTACACCTTCAATGTACTAGTTACATATTACAACCTATAACCCGGTAGCCAGTGTTAAAAAAAAGACTGAACAAACCACTGAAGTCACCAAATCTTTATTCTTCACATCTTGACTAACTATATCCCAGGTCATAAAGGTTTAAACCCCTTCTCCTAATTTTCTCCTCAAAACTCCCTAATTCTATTCTTCAATCCACATCCTTCACAAAGATGGGCAAATTATCCTGAATTGATTGGTCTTCGTAAAACGCATATACTTTTTTCAAAAAACTCTGGCGCCTAATTATCTAAACAGCCTTTGGAAAATGTACGATGGCGTGGACACGCCGGGAAGCCGTGTCTGTCCAACGCCTCTCTTAGCGTAGCCACACTGCCTCTGTTAGTGGTCACCTTTAGCATTGGGTTTCCGAGGCAGCCAGAAGCGAAGAAGCAAGTCTTGACGACTCTCTTGTTGGGGAAGTGGAAGGCGAGGTACTGAGAAAGGTGAAATGCGAGATTGTCGCCTTTCACGAGTGCAGAGCGTTGGAGGAAAAGCTAGCTCCGGATTGGTGGAAAGCGTTGGCGAGTCAGCGGTCAGCTGGTATTTACAAATTTTAGTTCTACTACAGGTACCAAAACCATTCCATACCCTTTTTCAAACAGATGTTGATAGATGCTCCTCCATCTGTACTGCGAGGAGGCCAATCACAAATACGAGCAGTGAAGGTAATGTAGCAAAGCCTGCCACGACAAAAAAACACGTTATTATCTAGTAAACGTAAGACGTATTTCTGATTAATCAACCTTAAACCTGCACATCTCTAATCGGCACAGCCATTGGTACCGATAAGAGCCCGAAGGCATACATGTACCCTCTGGGATGAGACAAACTCTCCAACCAGAGACTACGGCTTCGACAGCTTTTCCACATCTACCTCACTAGTAGGACCATCTGAAAGGACATGGTTTTTCATTGCTAAATAGCTTTTCTAGTTAGTTCGGACCAATCTAATTTCATGCAGTTATTGAGGACTCACCGCCAGACTGGTGGTCGTACTAGCCACCGCTCAATATGCCCACTAAGGCGTGATAGCTGCAATCTCGAGTGAATAACCCTCGGACTGGTGACTTGGCCCTAGGCGGGGGTGACCTGCCCTCTAAGCCTTGACAGCGGCCTCCCTAGCAGATACTTATTACACTTGGAGAACGATCTCGCCTGGTTTAACATAACTAAATTAGAGTGCGTTCCTCTCGGAACGGAATTCCGCAACACTCATTAATCACTCGACTGCCACCGACGGAATATCAACACGAGCTGGCGTTATTACGAAGCGTGTTTCGGATAGCAATTACCATTAGTCATTTTTAAATTTGGAAGTCGTGTGATCGCGCGGCTACTTTGTACCGGCTTTGATTAGCCGGGTGCCTGTTACCGTTTCTGTAGATTGTCATCATTACAATGTGAAAGCCGCGGCTCCGAGATCCGTCGGTTCACGTCCTTCGCGAGAATCTTATTTAAACAACGCTATTGTTGTCTAAATTTAAAGTTATCTATACATAGTTGTGTAAAATTATAGTGGATAATCTCCGTAATTTGAGGGAAACGTTTCGTAAATTATTTTCAATTTGCTTTGACGAATGGTGAAGCAGGTAGGGCTTGGATGAGCCCCTCTATGGACTACGTTTGCATAGCTTCGCGTAACAAACAGCTACTTGTATCAAATTATATAAAATGGGAATAGAACTGTGTTTCTACCCTGACTAACAAGGCTCCACGTAATTCAGTAACGTGTAGTGAGTAGACACCTCTCCTACTCCAGTTGAGAACAAGTCTCCTTCAGATGCGCGACCCGTCTCACATCAATGCCATAATTTTAGGTTTTCTCAGTACCACGAGTTTATTATGTCCGAAACTTAGTCCTACCGACTAAGACGGAAAGACGAGTTAGCAGAGATATAGCTTAAATTAAGTTTTTGGTAAAATTTTAGGATTTCGATGCTTTGTTTCCTCACATTACTCACTTAAACATTAAACGTAAGGGCTTTCTGTTTCATAGCACTACAGGCTTGATAAGGGCAACCAATCAGTTGCCGAAACGTCGCGTTAAATAGATAAACATGACTAGATATTCAACTGGCATGTCATTGGTTCAATGATTATCTCGAGTGCTCTAGTAAGCATGAATAAAAATAAAGCCAATTTTAGTAACTATATTCCCTATCTATACCTTCCTCACACTCTGTCTCTACCTTCCTAACACTCTGTCATTACCTTCCTCACACTTTGTTCCTACATCACCATACTTGTTTCCTTGGTCCCTATATTTCACCATCCCAATTTTAGTTTCCCTTGGTCACTGACCTTCTAACACCTTATCATTCCATCCTCACTCATTGTCCCCACCTCCTACACTTTTCCCAACCCCTCATCATACTTTGACCCTATTCTCCTCAAACTTTGTATGTACCTCGTCCTTACACTTTGTCCCTGCCTTATTCACACATGGTTTCTCCCTTCTTATACTTTGTTCCGACTCTCCTCACACTTTGTCCCTACACTCCTCACACGTTGTCCCTACTATAATGTCACTTCAGCTCTATCTTCCTACGCTTTGTTCTTACCCTCCGTACACTTTGTACCTTTCTTACGCTGTCCCCCCACGTCCTTACACTTTGTCCCTACCTTATTCACTCATGGTTTCTCCCTCCTTATACTTTGTCCCGACTCTCCTCACTTTTTGTCTCTACACTCCTTACACGTTGTCCCTACTATACGGTCACTTCATTTCTATCTTCCTATGCTTTGTCTTTACCTTCAACCTTCAACACACTTTATCCTACCATCCTCAAACATTGCCCTTACACATTATCTCTACCTCTTCACACTTTATCCCATCATCATCAAAGATTATCCCTACTTTCGTTACACATTGTCTCTACCTCCTTAAATTTGTTCCTCCAGTCTCTTCACACTTTGTTCCAACCCTCATTACATGTTAACCCAATCCTCCTCAAACTTCAAACTTCGTCTCTATATCTCTACCCTCTAACCCTGGCCTCCTCAGACTTTGTTTGTACCTTCACTACGCTTTGTCCCCACGTCCTTACATTTTGTCTCCTACGTCCTTCACTTCGTCCCTACCGTCTTCACACATTGTCTTTAACATTTTAGCACATTTTTGCAACCTTACACATAGTATTACTTCCTTACACTTTGTCCTCACCCTTCTCACTCATTGTCCCTACTTCCCTTACACATGCCCCTACTTTCCTTACACATTGTCTCTACCTCCTCACACTTTTCCTCCTCCTCTTCACGCTTTGTTTTAACCTTCCATACACGTTGTCTCTACCGTACTCACATTTCGTACCTACCTCCGAAACTTTGCGCCTACCCTCCTCACACTTTATTTTTTACTTTCCTTACACTTTATGCCTACCTTTCTTATTCTTTGTTCCCACCTTCGTCACGCCCTGCCCCTACTCTCCTCACACTTTGTCCCTATCATATTGTTAGAAAATTTACATTTCTAACGTATCGTTTCTTAGAGTAAATTCAAATTTAATAAAAGTAGATGGAGTGCATTAGAAAAATTCTCATTTTAGAAGTTCAAACTTTGGGAAGTATAATGAAAGAGACGCCCTGAGACCGGTTAGATGTTGGTGCAACCGGCAGTTTTAGGGTCGTTGTAGACAAAGTTGGAAGCATCAGCAACGAAAGCAGATTCATTGAAACCAAAGCAAATTATCTAGGATAGTTCTTTAATACGGCATATCCAATTAATTCTACTTAATATTATGCAGTATAGTGAGAATACTTGCATATCCCTGGTCGGTTCTCATCTTGAGTTCTGTATCTCTCTGACAGAGTCTATGTTGGCCTTTTTTGTTTCCTTTCCCATATCGAATGTTTCGAATCTTAGTATTTTGTCAGAACTGTCTGTGATAAAGTTTTACCACTGTCTGCCAATAAAGTAAGTGAT
Organism: Prosapia bicincta; assembly: GCA_036971475.1. Lineage (NCBI taxonomy): Eukaryota > Metazoa > Arthropoda > Insecta > Hemiptera > Cercopidae > Prosapia > Prosapia bicincta. The sequence goes on along the minus strand of JBAIZL010000007.1, from coordinate 4,145,848 downwards.
GGTGTTAGGGGTAAAAACCTGTAAAAACCTACCAATGACCCGGTAGAAAGTGGGTTAACGTTACAAATCCTGACCAATACAGGAAAAACCCATGATCTTGCTGTTTATCCCACGAGAAAAGTATTTCCAGACCTATTTTATATGCCCTAAACATTCTTCCAATAGTGCGAAAATAGAAAAACTCACAACCTAGTTTAGTTTAATCGCAATACTTTCTTCCAAACGTTATTTACAATTAAACTCCGCGTAACAACCAATTTGCTTAGAGTTTATTGGATTTTAAAATTAGTTTTCGAACAGATGTAGGTTTTAGTTCTTATTCCACTATATATCGTATATTTAGCTTTGCCCTGTTACCATTATTTACGAACACTATTCATCTTAATTTCACATTTTGTTATGCCAACTTTCATTTTTTACATTAGTTTTATCTTACTTTATCGATTTTATAGCAACTATTTTCGGCTTTTCTCACAGGATGTTTACGTCTTTTTTTAGTGTCAAACTAAAACCTACCGCCGTTTTACCAATCAAAGCGCGCGGTTGCGTCACGCCCTGACATCGCGCCCATAAACCTAAATTTCTAAAAGTAGCCTGAGAGCCCGAGTAGTTTTCGCTGCCTGTATCTGTGGGCCACAGATAAGCAATCTGTGTGCGTCTAAGTGACTTCAACCATTAATAGAGATTGGAAACCGAATAAAACTTTCCAAAATCTCAATAAAATTAATATTTACGATGGCTTTTACAAGGCGGAAACGTTCGGTTTTGGAAACATTAAATATAAATCGAAAGCTATCGACGATCGGGTTAATCTGGGGCGGTCAAACAATATACGCTGATAAGCTGAGCCCAATATTCCGAAACTCTGTGACGTAGATAAGTTGTATAAACTAATGTACGAATTCGTGGAATTCGCTCACATACTATCGTATCTAGAAACAATACGTTTTAGGATATATTTTTGTCCGTATCCTAGAGTTATTTCCTTTAAAAATATTAGGCTATAATAATGTCTATCATCTATAGCCTAGACATATAGCCTATTTGACTGATATTAGGCTATAATAATGTCTATCATCTATAGCCTAGACATATAGCCTATTTGACTGATATTAGGCTATAATAATGTCTATCATCTATAGCCTAGACATATAGCCTATTTGACTGATATTAGGCTATAATAATGTCTATCATCTATAGCCTAGACATATAGCCTATTTGACTGATATTAGGCTATAATAATGTCTATCATCTATAGCCTAGACATATAGCCTATTTGACTGATATTAGGCT
>JBAIZL010000007.1:4132315-4141955 GCA_036971475.1 Prosapia bicincta | reverse complement strand
AATGGCTTTCACTTCGATGGGTTTAGTAGCATTTCTAATTATTCAAAAAATATAATACTTAAGGTTTGTCAAATTGTAATATTTACTCTCTCAACGGCTTCTCCGTTCAATACTGTGAATGGCTTTCGATGGGTTAGTAGCATTTCTAATTATTCAAAAAATATAATACTTAAGGTTTGTCAAATTGTAATATTTACTCTCTCAACGGCTTCTCCGTTCAATACTGTGAATGGCTTTCGATGGGTTTAGTAGCATTTCTAATTATTCAAAAAATATAATACTTAAGGTTTGTCAAATTGTAATATTTACTCTCTCAACGGCTTCTCCGTTCAATACTGTGAATGGCTTTCGATGGGTTTAGTAGCATTTCTAATTATTCAAAAAATATAATACTTAAGGTTTGTCAAATTGTAATATTTACTCTCTCAACGGCTTCTCCGTTCAATACTGTGAATGGCTTTCGATGGGTTTAGTAGCATTTCTAATTATTCAAAAAATATAATACTTAAGGTTTGTCAAATTGTAATATTTACTCTCTCAACGGCTTCTCCGTTCAATACTGTGAATGGCTTTCGATGGGTTTAGTAGCATTTCTAATTATTCAAAAAATATAATACTTAAGGTTTGTCAAATTGTAATATTTACTCTCTCAACGGCTTCTCCGTTCAATACTGTGAATGGCTTTCGATGGGTTTAGTAGCATTTCTAATTATTCAAAAAATATAATACTTAAGGTTTGTCAAATTGTAATATTAACTCTCTCAACGGCTTCTCCGTTCAATACTGTGAATGGCTTTCGATGGGTTTAGTAGCATTTCTAATTATTCAAAAAATATAATACTTAAGGTTTGTCAAATTGTAATATTACTCTCTCAACGGCTTCTCCGTTCAATACTGTGAATGGCTTTCGATGGGTTTAGTAGCATTTCTAATTATTCAAAAAATATAATACTTAAGGTTTGTCAAATTGTAATATTAACTCTCTCAACGGCTTCTCCGTTCAATACTGTGAATGGCTTTCGATGGGTTTAGTAGCATTTCTAATTATTCAAAAATATAATACTTAAGGTTTGTCAAATTGTAATATTAACTCTCTCAACGGCTTCTCCGTTCAATACTGTGAATGGCTTTCGATGGGTTTAGTAGCATTTCTAATTATTCAAAAAATATAATACTTAAGGTTTGTCAAATTGTAATATTTACTCTCTCAACGGTTCTCCGTTCAATACTGTGAATGGCTTTCGATGGGTTTAGTAGCATTTCTAATTATTCAAAAAATATAATACTTAAGGTTTGTCAAATTGTAATATTAACTCTCTCAACGGCTTCTCCGTTCAATACTGTGAATGGCTTTCGATGGGTTTAGTAGCATTTCTAATTATTCAAAAAATATAATACTTAAGGTTTGTCAAATTGTAATATTTACTCTCTCAACGGCTTCTCCGTTCAATACTGTGAATGGCTTTCGATGGGTTTAGTAGCATTTCTAATTATTCAAAAAATATAATACTTAAGGTTTGTCAAATTGTAATATTTACTCTCTCAACGGCTTCTCCGTTCAATACTGTGAATGGCTTTCGATGGGTTTAGTAGCATTTCTAATTATTCAAAAAATATAATACTTAAGGTTTGTCAAATTGTAATATTTACTCTCTCAACGGCTTCTCCGTTCAATACTGTGAATGGCTTTCGATGGGTTTAGTAGCATTTCTAATTATTCAAAAAATATAATACTTAAGGTTTGTCAAATTGTAATATTTACTCTCTCAACGGCTTCTCCGTTCAATACTGTGAATGGCTTTCGATGGGTTTAGTAGCATTTCTAATTATTCAAAAAATATAATACTTAAGGTTTGTCAAATTGTAATATTTACTCTCTCAACGGCTTCTCCGTTCAATACTGTGAATGGCTTTCGATGGGTTTAGTAGCATTTCTAATTATTCAAAAAATATAATACTTAAGGTTTGTCAAATTGTAATATTTACTCTCTCAACGGCTTCTCCGTTCAATACTGTGAATGGTTTTCGATGGGTTTAGTAGCATTTCTAATTATTCAAAAATATAATACTTAAGGTTTGTCAAATTGTAATATTTACTCTCTCAACGGCTTCTCCGTTCAATACTGTGAATGGCTTTCGATGGGTTTAGTAGCATTTCTAATTATTCAAAAAATATAATACTTAAGGTTTGTCAAATTGTAATATTTACTCTCTCAACGGCTTCTCCGTTCAATACTGTGAATGGCTTTCGATGGGTTTAGTAGCATTTCTAATTATTCAAAAAATATAATACTTAAGGTTTGTCAAATTGTAATATTTACTCTCTCAACGGCTTCTCCGTTCAATACTGTGAATGGTTTTCGATGGGTTTAGTAGCATTTCTAATTATTCAAAAAATATAATACTTAAGGTTTGTCAAATTGTAATATTTACTCTCTCAACGGCTTCTCCGTTCAATACTGTGAATGGCTTTCGATGGGTTTAGTAGCATTTCTAATTATTCAAAAAATATAATACTTAAGGTTTGTCAAATTGTAATATTTACTCTCTCAACGGCTTCTCCGTTCAATACTGTGAATGGCTTTCGATGGGTTTTGTAGCATTTCTAATTATTCAAAAAATATAATACTTAAGGTTTGTCAAATTGTAATATTTACTCTCTCAACTGCTTCTCCGTTCAATACTGTGAATGGCTTTCGATGGGTTTAGTAGCATTTCTAATTATTCAAAAAATATAATACTTAAGGTTTGTCAAATTGTAATATTTACTCTCTCAACGGCTTCTCCGTTCAATACTGTGAATGGCTTTCGATGGGTTTAGTAGCATTTCTAATTATTCAAAAATATAATACTTAAGGTTTGTCAAATTGTAATATTAATTCTCTCAACGGCTTCTCCGTTCAATACTGTGAATGGCTTTCGATGGGTTTAGTAGCATTTCTAATTATTCAAAAAATATAATACTTAAGGTTTGTCAAATTGTAATATTAACTCTCTCAACGGCTTCTCCGTTCAATACTGTGAATGGCTTTCGATGGGTTTAGTAGCATTTCTTAATACCCACAAAATGTAATCCTTTAGGTTTGTCAAATTAAACTTTTAACTCACTCAACGGCTGCGTTGAAGATGCTGGTACTGTTTTATCAGCGAACAGTTTTGAATAATAAATGTATTAAACGTATTCTTGTTTTTGAAATATTTTTAGTTTATTAAATATGTATATATATATTGTAATCCTTGGATGAATTTCTTTTTTTGTTTTATATATACACAATTAAATGACACTTTCATACACAAGAATTTTTATTATAGTTTTCTTCATACATTGAAGCTTTTCACTGATTGGCAGTATCAGCATTATCAAAATTTTCAAAGTACCTTACAGTTCTATAACTACATCAGTGTTGTTCATATAATCTTACTATGCTTAAAATATTAGTTATTATTATCTTTTCTCCTTGATTAAACAATCATAAATAATAATCTGTATTTAATTTAGTCTTTTATTCTTAAGATTTCATTGAATACGCTAAACATAGTATTATGTTTAGACTTTACTTGCACTTGCTCCTCAATAAGTGTATTTTTTATATTATTTTTCTATATTTCTAAACTCTCAATGATATTTATTCTTAAACCTTTTTGAGTATGTTTAATTAAGTTCATATTATGTATCTCGGGAAAATCATGTTTATTATTTATATATAATGTGTTGCTAAATTAGATTTATATATACAGTTTTAGATTATTCACATGCTTTTAAATGCTCTTTATACCTTTCTTTTATTTAATTTTTAGTTTGTCCTACATAGTATTTTTGACACATTGTACATTTTATACTATAAATATCACTTATATCCAACTTATTTAATTTAATATTTGTATTTATTATATTATTTATTTTATTGTTTGTATACCAACTAGCTTAATATTAGTGTCTTTAAATAATTTTATAATCGGTTTAATTTAGTATCCGGTGAATATGAATTTAACCAAATAGTTTCTTTATTATTAATTGTATTGTTTTTTTTGTTAAAATTTTTTTCTAATTTTTTAATAATATTATTATTTAATTTATTAATTGTTTCTTTTTTAAATCCATTTTTTATTGCTATTTGGTATATAACATTTAATTCTTTTAGCATATTTATATCATTTGACGGAATTTTATTCATTCTATATAATAAGCTATATAAACCTGCCATTTTTTGATTATATGGATAGTTTGAGTAATTAGGAATTATTTTATCTGCCTGAGTAGGTTTTCTGTAAATTGCAAAATAGAATTTATTATTTTCCTTAGAAATAGTGATATCCAAAACATTTATTGCATTATGTTTTTCTATTTCATGTGTAAACTGTATTTTATTGTGCCTATTATTTATGTCGTTAATTGTTAGGTTTAGATTTATACCATTGTTTGTGGAAATATATAATCCATCATTTTCATATCTGTACCGTAGTCCACTTTTGTCATATTTTTTAATAGTTTTAATTATTTTTTCATCAATATATTGTAAAAATACTTCGAACATGATACACGACAGAGCTGAGCCCTTACTAAACCATCTTCTTGTTTATATATTTTATTGTTGTAATAAAAGTAATTTTGATTTAATATTACATTAATTACATTAATTATTTCTAAAATCCCTTTATTATCTAATGTGTACAGTATTAAATTATCTTTTATTATTTTGTATGTTTTATTTAAAGGTATGTTTGTATCCTTCATATCCAATGATATTAATTTAATGTTATTGTCTATTTTTATATTTTTAATTTTGTCTAATAGTTGATAAGTGTTTTTCGTGGTGTGATTGTTTTTTAATTTAATTTTTTTTTAATTTTAAAGCTATAATTTTTGATATTTTATAAGAGGGCCCACTTTTAAAATTAATGAGAGGTATAATTGGCTTATTTTCTTTATGTAGTTTTATAATTCCGTTTAGTAAGGGCATTTTCGGGTTATTTTTTTAAATATTATTGTTTATTTTCGGATTAAATAATGCATATGAGTTTTTTATAATATTTTTTAATTCATTTTGATATTTATCAGTGGGATCTTTTTTTAGCTCTATATACTTGCTATCAGTAATATATTTTTCATTTTTGTTTTGTATTCTTGTTTATTAATCACATCCACAGCATTGCTTTTGTCAACTTTTATTGTGCATAGGTTATTATTTTCTAATTTTTGTTTTAGGTTATAAAATTGAATGTATTGATTTCTGTTTTGTTATTTTTCTATTCTATATTCCTTGTTTTTTAAAAATTAATTTATCTATTTCATTAGCTACCTTAATTCTTACTCTTTCTTGATCATTTTCTTTTAATTAATTTATAGCAATTTCTGTGTCTATCACAATGTTATCTATATCCTTATTAATATTTTTCTTAATATTAGTTATATTCGTGTCTTCTAATATTTTTTCTTCATTTTTAGTCAAATATATTTCAGTAAAATTAATTAAATTTGCGCAAAATCTATGATAATTTCCTTGGGATGTTTTTTCCTATTGTATTGTTAAACTCTCTAATTTTTTATTTATATTACTCATTCTAATTTCTTCAAGCTTTCTAATTTCGATATTAATATCTGATATATATCTTCCCATTTTGTTATATGTAAATAATTAGCTAATTATAAATTTAATTTTTTATCTCATATGTTAATTTACTCTGTTTTTTATGTAATTCTCAATCTCATTTTTTATCCATAATTTTTCAGCTTGTTTATTAGTTTTTTGTGCTGATTTACTTTTATTTTTTATATTGATTTTAGCATATGGGGGTGTAGTTTGTAGCTGGATGCATCTTTTAATGAACAAAATTATGCAAATATTTTTCATTAATTGAATTTTCTTTTTTTTAATATAAATTAACTTTGTTTGTTAATGAAAAATTATTTTGTATTGTTTGAAGCACAATACAATTATTCACAACAAAACCTTTTAATAATAACAATTTATTACAATATATCATTCACTATAATAACATAATTTAGTTCTTAAAAATTATAATATAATGTTTATTTAATTTAATGTAAGAAGAATATATTTTTTATTTATATTTTCGTATAATACTTTTTAATAAAAATATTGTCTTTATTATTATAATTGTCTTACATTAATACTTTATCATAACATTAAATAACTATATATATATATATATATATATATATATATATATATATATATATATAATGTTAGTTAATAAAATTATTAAAATATCACTTATAGCATTATGGTTAAAATACAATAAATACATTTTACATTATTATGAAGGTAATATAAATAAGTCTTAATTTTTGTTTTAGTTTTGCTATTTGTCAATAATTAACCATTTAACAGTCAATCAATAAAAACAACAAACAATTTCAAACAATACAATTCACAATTAGATGTACTTATGTAATCAATGAATAAATAAATAAACTTATTTTCTTATGATATCATTTAAGGTATCAGTTAATAACTTATTTTTAAATTTTATATTTAATGGCATTAAATGGTTATTTAATATTTTATAAGAAATAATATTATTTCTTCAATTAATATATCAAATGTCCTTTTTGTAATCTTGTTTTTAAATACTAAGTTTATCTAATGTCAATATATCAACACTTAATCTTGCAGTAACAGAGGCATGCAATGAGTTGTACAAACTGTAGATATTATTCACTCACCCAATTTGAATGCTGTTTATTATCACTATATGGTTTATTCTAATTATAGCCTTCCTATACGAGTTTTAATGAAGTAATTTTCTTTATGGTGATGGATAATTATTCTTCTCCATAGAAAACCTTGATAGGTAAATATATTGTAACCCTTGGATGAATTTCTTTTTTTGTGTTTTATATATACTCAATTACGAGTAAATGACACTTTCATAAACAAGAATTTTTATTTTAGTTTTCTTCATACATTGAAGCTTTTCGCCGATTGGCAGTATCAGCATTATCAAAATTTTCTAAGTACCTTATAGTTCCATAACTACGTCTGGACTGTTCTTCTTCAGTAAATATATATATATAAAGAACTAAGTCAAAATACAAATACAAGAATTATAATTGAATTTACATTTCAATTATAATTCTTGTATTTGTATTTTGACTTAGTTCTTTATTAATACACAAGAATACATATTGCGATATATATATATATATATATATATATATATATATATATATATATATATATATATTTATTTAAATAATTTAAAGTCTTTTTCTTGAATAAATATCTGAGTGTCTATAAAAAAAACAATTTCATTCATGTTAGTAATAATCCCTTTTTATATCCTATATTTTATTATATAAAAGAAAAAAATTGTTTTAAAATACCAATAGGTAAATTTTTGTCAATTAAGAACATTAGATTTTAAACATCGAAAAGAGTTATTCACATAATTAATTTATTATATGTGTAAAAAAATGTTATTTTTATTTATTCACTGAAAGAAATATTTCCCAATATAATGTTTTGAGTTTCGGACTCAGAGTATGACTCGATCGTAAGAATAAAAAAATATAAACTACTGTATAATAATAAATATATAGCAATATATAAAATAAAAATGACGTATTAGTTTATATTTTATCTACAACGAATAAACACAATAAACTGTAGAAAAGATAAACAATAAAACAGATATAAATAAATAAAAGGAAATGAATAAAACTAAAAACCAAAGAAGTGAAAATCAAAACTAAGTTATTCAGAAAACAAAATTATAGCAGCAATAAAGATTAAAGGAAGTAACGAAACATTATAACACTGTAAACACAGAGAAAAGAATTAAACTTAAATATTTGTAATATTTAAATGAAGCAAAAAAGCGACGAAATGGTCGTAGTGAAATTTCCTCTACGCCAATTTTAAACTACCCCAAAACCAAAACGTTGACGAACACTGGTTAAACCATTACACTCAAACATTATAAACCTGATAGTGGTGGTACCTCCACAGAATTGACACAGTGGCTGATCCTAGTGGAGCATCAGTTAACCATCTATAATGTACTACCACTTCTGAAAACATGCTATATATTGAGAAAGATCGATATTTCAACAGCTTCTGCATCCGATATGACTACACATATTTCAAGAATATTTGCTACTTCATATCAAGGCTAATTTATCTAATATCTAATGTCTTTTGGAAGTCAGTGTTTTGACAGTCCTTATTATGATTGTAGGAAAGTATTTACACTGGCCATCTACCTCCCGACTCGCCTACTGCGATCTGTCAAGGCCTAGTGCACAGTTACGCGGTCCGCACTAGTTTTTAAAGGAGTGACAATGCGAATATGAGTAACTGTAGTCAACCTTATTTCTACGTTTCGAACGAAAGACCTCTGTAGTAAGTCAGTATCGTTAATTTAACTCAGCTTATTGTAATCCATATTGCATTCTTCATTCCAAGCGTCCAATACATTAATACATATAATAAGACACAATGATACGAGGTATTGAAAACACCACATTTGAAGCAATCTTCTCTGTCTCATTTGCTTCTATGTCCCCACTAGTTCTGCAGTGATAAGACACCCAACAAAATTATATTCCAACACTCTCCAGTTAATGAATGTGTATTGAACACGAAATGTAGCTAGAGGGCTTACAGAGAATATATTCTAAAAACAAACCATTGGAATCCGGACACAGAAGGCAGTGGAAAGATCTAGATTTAAACATGTTATTTATTTCAGAATGGTAAAAGGCTTCGTTGTAAGATACTACAATCTGGAGGCGAAATATATCTGTATAAACCTCCTGATGTATAAATTGGCCATCTAAAACCATTGTACAGCTTTTAACTCAGTAAAAATAAATTGACAATGCTTAGGGGTTCTGTATATTTGCAGAAACCTCATATCAGAAGTAAACAATATTATTGTGGATTGTATTCTATAAAACTGGTTAACTTGGATCTACAACTTACCTATTTACTTGGGACATGTTGGAATCTAATTAGTTTATGTTCCGTACCATGACTCAGATTACACAAGTACTGCAAGAACTCTTTTCTTTTCCCATTTCCCTACCAGATTGGAGTTGAGATCAGAGTAACCAATCCTATTCCTGTGGCCGTCCTCTTAATACATTATACAGCTGAAAGTTGTTGAATTTGGGGTAAATTTTTTGTTCTTTTGACAAAGACGATTCTTGTATACCGACAATTTTTATATTCCTCTCCTCAATCTCTCGTTTTAGCCAGGCCTCTTTCAAAAATCGTGCATTCCAGTGTATGGCCAATACAGTCACTTCCCTCTCCGAGATCCATCCATGCTGCTGCTGTTTCGTTCCTTGCAATCTCGTGGGTTCTTCGTATGACCTTCCAAAATAAAAAAATATGGCCATATCTCTTGCTTTTTCTCCCCTGATCCAATCCTTTTCCTGGTCCCAATACACCCCTCCTCTCTCTCTCTCCTAACGAGATTATTGTCAATATTAAAAATCAACCTTAAATTTTGTATTGTTTCTTTCTTATTCCAAACAATAACTTTAAGTCTGTCCGGATGTCCTAGTTTCAGCTTAGGTGTAACGCGTCTCAAGTCCCGAAAAGGACTGTCCCTACATGCTACTTCTGCATTTAGGCTAGGCTGCATGATTCGGGTAGAACCAAGAGCGGCC